>CAEFZY010074640.1:0-18056 GCA_903066815.1 Brachyrhaphis roseni
TATCTACCATGGTAAATAATTACTGATAACTATTGTGAGTAGTTCCTAACATTAATATGATCAGGCAGCATATGTGTATATATATATATTATTGTTATAAAGACTGTATCAAACAAGTAGCCCTTCGTGTTACTCTGTACCCGTGAAGTAGCCCCCAGTCTCAAAAAGGTTGGTGACCCCTGCTTTAAACCATATTGCCCAGCCTAAATGTGTGTAAAACCAGTTGTAATTCAGATAATGTTGACTTTTTTCTCCACCAGCTCTGCATGTAAACTCAAGCAGACACTCCCAACAGTCACCCTGCTGTTTTAGGGCAGTGATTAAATGTTTGTCTGCGCGATAAGCTCATCATGTCAATGTAAGACATGAATTTAAATTAGTAATCTAAATATATGTTTTAGAAGCGCATTGAATATTTAATATGAAGCAGTTACTGCTGCTTTCTCCTTGTTCAAGCAATGAGAGATGATAGACCGTCTGACTGTTTAGTGTAAAATTAATTTAAACTGAGGAAGTAGTGAGACGTTTAGTTCGTAGCTCAGCCAAGAGCCTGGGAGAGATGCGACCTGCAGGTTCACATGTCGATTTAACCAAGTTGAGCAAGTCCCTTTTTCAGGTCTTGAGGGATCATTCAGATTCTTCTTGACTTCTTTGTATTATTTGACTGGCCTTTAGCACTTGGCTTTCAGTAATCAATAAAAACTCCAGAGCAGAAGTTTTGTGGGATGAATACTGATGTGTTGGAACAGAGAATCAGCTTTGACTGGATATTTATAAGTTTATATCTTGAACTTATATTGAGCATCTTTTGTGGCTCATCCAACGAATAGAGTCCAGAATATTTGCCTCTTTTTAATCAATGAACCAGCTGTTTTTAACACAGCTGGTTCATTGATTACTGATAATATGTAGCTCCCATTTCAGAATCAGAATCAGCTTTATTGATCCAAGATTGTGTTGGACAAGCAAGACTTTGGTACAGATGTTAAGTTTAAATAAACTTTACAAAAGATTAGGGCTGCAACTATGTTTTAATTTAGTAATAGGTTAATCTATAGATTTTTTTTCTGATGTTTAATCAATTAACTTGATTAAAAAAAAAATGTTTTCATTGTTTTGTTTTTTTTAAAGGCAAATTTTTTTTATTGGCTCTAGTGGCCTTTATTTGATAGTTAATTGACAGGAAAGTGGGTAATGAGAGAAGGGGAAGACATGCAGCAAAGGTTGCCAGGTCGGAAATCGAACCTGCGACAGCCACGTCGAGGACTAAGGCCTCCATATGTGGGTTGTGCTTAACCCCTGCACCACCACAGCACATCCCCTTCTTTCATTGTTTTGTTTCAAATACGAGAAAGTAAAACCTTGAACTCAGCATTTGTAGTATTTCTGTATGTTATGCCATGCCCTTAAAGTTTATTGTTGCCTGGAAAATTACTAATTTCAAAAACTCTCCAGATTGTAATGTCACAAACCAGCACTGCCCCTCACCTAGGGAAGCCCAGCCCGTTACCTAGCAACCCTAGGGAAGCCCAGCCAACGGGCTAGCCAACCTAGCAACCCTAGCAAAGCCCAGCCCGTTACCTAGCAACCCTAGCAAAGCCCAACCCATTTCCTAGCAACCTAAACTGAACCCCAGGATTTTTGGTCTGCTGGTTTTGAACACATTAGGACTACTTTAGTCCATTTTAAGTAGAAAAAGGTCCTGTCAGGTTTGACACTTCTTCATTTGAAGTGGATTAAATTTTTTTTAAACGTTTTCCATGTTTTTTTTTGTGTGAAATGAGAAAAAAATAGAACCTTAGAAATTATAGTATTTCTTTATGTTGTTATGCTATACCCTTACCATATCATTCATCTTTATTTCTCAGGTTTATTGTTTTCAGTTTTTATACACCTAATAAGTAAAGCTTGTGAATTAACCTCTAAAGACAGAAAAACAACCACTAGATGGACTTCCAAACTAAAAGTTAAACAACATTACAGATCGTCAGGAGTTGACATAGAGGAAGGGATTTGTTTTTCCTTTTAGCGAATAATCGTGTTTTCCTAAAAAGGACTCTGGCAAGTTTTTATCTGTCTAGTGAGATGGAAACAGAACATTTCTTCTTCCTTTGAGACCCAGTTACGAGACCAGAATAAGAATTTTTCAGCCGCTATCAGTGGATGACAAAAATTGCACCCTCAGGACAGCAGATATCAAGTAATGAATCATGCTTCTCAGAGCAAACCGAGGTAGAGACACACTAGAATAAACCTAATCTTTAAAATTAAATCATTCTAATTAGGCCAGGGTATTATCATCGTAGCTGCAGATATCATGTTATCAGAATTGTAGGAGAGGAAATCAAAAACGAGAAAACAGGAAGGAGGCCAACCCGAAAATATGAGCCTTTGGTTCAGATATATGAACAACATGCACTGATCAGCTTTCTGCCTCATTACCGTTCAGGGAGGTTTCCTGTGTCATCAGGCATGAAGGCATCATTTAAAACCCTAAGTTGTCATTTTTTCCCAGTATTCTGTAAGGAAACATTATGCGAGGTGTGTCACGTTTGCAGTGTCCTCATGATCTTTTTCACTTGGCTGGATCATTGAGACTTACGCCGAACACAACCTGCCCCGGAGCGATTTATGTTCACAGCGTCGAATTAAATCATCCGTAAAACGCCTCGTCCTTTCACTGATTCGTTTCCTGATGACATCCCTGAAAATGATATTAACACTGAAACAGCATATTAACGTCAACAGGCAGAAGTACTGAAAGCTCCTCTATTGACGCTGGAATGTGCAGCTAGGCTCAAAAAGGCTTTACTATAACAGAAAACTCAAATATTACTTCTCTGGCCAGATTTCAGTATCACTTAATCTATTAAACATTTGATTCAGGATTTTCTCTGTAAAATAAACTCTAAATGAATGAATCTTGACGCAGCTTTTTGACTAACAAAACCTATTTTCGTCTGAACTTGTTGAGCTCTTGGTTGTGCATCAAAGGCAGCTTTATAGTTTCAAGAAACCATGCCGTAGGCTTTGCATTGTGTAACCATGGCAGCCAAGTGTTGAATTATTTACGCAGAGTGGGTTTTATGTATGTTCTTCAGGACATTATTTCGCCTGATCAGATAGAGATCTGGGTATTTAAAGGCTAGACGGGGAACGATTCAGGCTTTTTATGGGATTTGAGCCGCCTGGTGTGGAAACATGTCGCCTGAGAATACCAGCCAACCCTTGAAACTGAGATATTTCTGTATTTTATTTATTTTATGTTTTTTTTTTGGAAACGTGAGGGAAATTGTTTCACTGCACATCAAATAACATGTTGCTTGAGCAGTGTCTAGAACAGTAAAGAAAGTACTGCGGTTCTGGTTTCCCTGCTTGATCACACCTGACTTCCTGGAACGGGTCATTAGCTTCTCCAGCAGAACTTGGTGACAAGCAGAGGAGATAATTAAAGTATCTGAGGCAGGTGTGTTGGAGCAGGGACACGTCTAAAACATACAGGATCCCTGAGAACTCAAGTGAATGGTTTGTACTGGAAGTAGAGCTTAGATTGAAATGGGAATTTGCATATTTATAGCCGGTATATAAAAGTGAATTGTTCGTGGTGTGCAGAGATGAGCTGTTGTGCAAAGAAATTGTGAATAATTAGGAATGAATACATGAATAAATTTAGAGGAAGGAGGTATATCTCTAAGACACAGTGGCTCTGGATTAAAATGATAATCAACTAACATTTTAAGTATAAATTTAATAAGATTTGCTGGTTTAAGCTGTTTTTCTCATGTGATTAATTGATATTCCATGACAGAACGACACTAAAAATACCAGTGACACTGTTTTGGGTCTATTTATTTTTTGTCAATAAGTTGTGACATTTTAAACATTTTTCCATAAATTTCACAATCTCACAGAAGGGAATATATCCATCTTATTTACCGTAAAAATCTCATGTTTTTCTTTATTTTAAAACCTAAAAATAAAAAATAAATGAGTGTTCTTTAAAAATGAGCGCAAATTTTCTTAGGTACAAAAAATTTAACTTGTCTTCTTTTTTTTCTGAAGTTTATTTTATTTTTCTGCATTGAAAGCAAACATGGCTCTTAGTTAAGGTCGGGCAAAATGGACTGAGAATTTTACTGCGATATTTTGTGGTAGTATTGTGATAACGATAAAAATTATGATTAAAAAATATTTTTTACTATTTTAGGTAACTGACTGACTGCATAGCATTATTAGTGCTCCACAAACACAAATATTGTTCTTAAAAAACAGTAAATGCATTTTTGAATTTACTTATATTTATAGAAGAAAATAGTAAAACTAAGACTTCCTGTCAGTTTTTTTCCCGATTTAACATCATTCACTGAAATTCATCAAGACAACAACAAATCAAAATTCTTATCACAATGTGAAATTTTTTACTGTTAATGATAAACAATATGTTTGTAGGCCAAATGACATCAGTGTGAAAATCTGTTAAATATAATTTAATCTGAGGAAGTGCAAATCGAATGCAGAGAAAGTTATGATATTATAACAGTTTGTTAATGGGTAGTTTTTGCCATAATCGTCCATTTGAGGACATTTGTGATCTTGATGTGGCTCAAAATGAAATGAGTTTAACATTCCTACTCTCAGATATCCAATCTGCCTGAATGTTGGCCGACATCTGTAATTTTTCTTAGTTTTGCAAAAATGTCTCTCTATAAGATAAATGGTGATGAGCCAATCTGCAAGGATTAATGTTGCAGCAATTTGTGTTATGAATCACTTTGCTCTGGTCGTCCGTTTAGGCATTGCAGATTGGATAGGAGTAGGCAGGTGTGTTGCATTATTTCATAATTATGAACTGAATATTCTGCGTGTCACATAAACATCAGCAGGATTCCTCAGCAGCATCTAACTCATCTTATGTGTACAACCTGCTGTTAACCTCAAAACACAGAATCTCTTAAAATTGACGTTTTCTAATAGGTTTATTGGAAATGCACTTTGTTGCATATTTTTAGAAGTTAATGCAAACCTTTTTATTGTGGATGATGCAAGTAAGCTGCAATTCAAAGAGACTTTTTCACCCTCAGTCTCAACAGACTGGTCACAAGTCGAGTGACCTGTGACCAATCAGAGGCTTCGCAAAAACGGCTTGAAATTGCCAAAAGAAAAAGCAAAACCTATGCATAGCTGGAATATGTAAAGGAAATGTTTACAAGACTGACAGTGGGAGCTGTGTTTATTCACAGAGGAACTCTTTACATCAAATAACAAACAGCAAAAAGCAAACAAATCCTTAGAAAGGCAAGAAGAGATGGGGAGTAGGAGGAAGGTTTACTGCCAGCAAGACATCTGAGACAGTGATGCCGCATGTTGAGCAAACTATTGTTGTTGTTTTTTATATAAAATGGATCCCTAAGTCTCAAAGTGTTTATGTAGCTGAAAGTGCCAGATTTATCTGTCCAGCCTTAAAACCGTTCAGGAAGCTGACGGGTTCTGGGCCTAAAGGATGAAGATGTTTTGATACAAAATATGTGTCAAAACCACAGAAAACTGTGAATATTCTGGCTGAAGCTGGAAAGAGAGTAGAGGAGGGCATTATCGTATCGTTTATCATTTATTGCGATGATTTTCTTGGCATGATAAAAAATTCAGGTTTGTCGTCACTGTAAATGTTTAAAATCTCTCAAGACTGTCTGTATTGTCCGAATTGTTAGCTTTACTATTTTTATCTTGTTCAATAAAAGTATCTAACAGTACTATTATGTAAAATTCACATTTTCAAATTCAAATAAAAAGAAAAACCTTAATCAATCCTAAAAGGAAATTAAATTAATTAATAGTTTTGCATGTTTTTTTTACTTCCATTTGGGTTTCAGTTGCTTCTAAAAACAGTCTGATCACCCAGCCTGTTTTAGGCAATAAGCTAAAGTTTTCTGGTGTGTGAAAAATTAGCTGTTTCAAAAAACTCTGAAATGTAATGTTACAAATCAGCTGGCACTGGCCGTTACCTAGCAACCTCAGAGAAGCCCAGCCCGTTACCTAGCAACGACAGGCTGAGCTCCAGAATGTTCGGTCTGCTGGTTTTACTTCTGTGCTGTAAAATGGCTGCTGCGAAAAGGTTTTCTGTCCTTGACTTGCCGTCCGGAAATGTAACATTATATTAACTTGTGTTCTTGTTGGTTGTGCAGGACGCTCTGGAGAATTATTGTAATGTTTTCATATCATTCTGTCAGGTCACTATGCTACCAGTAGTCTTTGTGGAAACACTGGTATGCAAGTCTTTTATGTGTTGTTGTTGTGTATCCTGTCTTTGTTCTTTTTTAAGTCTAAGTGGATGATAAGTCTGATGAATAAATCAATCAATCAATCAATCTAGTTCTGCTTTTCAGAGATGTATGGTTGCATGATTTGCAGCTATTTGCGTGAGCATAAATGTTGACTTAAGGGGCGTGGCCAGCAGCAGGTTATTTGGATTTAAAGTGACAAGAGTCCCTAAACCAGTTCAAAATAGGTAGAACTGAGCAGACTGAAATCTCATTATCTAAGAATGATTTTGTGTAAAATATGTAATATGTTCTGTGTAGCCCACAAACCAATCCTAACTCTTTAAAAGAAGCATAATACATCACCTTTATTTGAAAATATAAGAAAACGCAGTTACTGTGTCCAGCTTAGTGATAAAAATCACACTTCTTTTTGTGACTGGTGTCCTAATGCAGATAAAACAAATGGAAATGTTTCTCAAGCGCTGTATTTGTGTGTGCAGTGTTTGAATACATTAGAAAAGAGGTTTACCTTTAACCCTAATTGGTTCTCTAAATAGATAACGATACTAAACACACAGGGGGAGCATGTCATTGCAGCTGTCATAAAGTCCTGATCCTATTATTAAAGAAACTTTGTGGGTAAATGTGAAAAGTTTTGTGCAAGGAGCCTAAAAACCTGACTCTGTTCACCAGCTCTGGATCAAGACAGATAAAATTATTTCTGGTTGCATTTTTATGAGCACAATAGGATGGAAATGGTTATTAGAGAGTTTGCAACCCTGAATCTGACTTGCATCATATCAGTGATTTTAAAAACAGTTTCAGTAAATTTTGACATGTGCCAGCAGCTGTGCTTGTCACTATGCTCTGAGAAATGCATCATATTTTATGATGGATTTCTAATGCATGACATGCAGAAATATTCAGTAAATTAGAATATTATTGAAAAGTTTCTTCATTGCAGTCACATAATTTAAGTGAGACAAATTAAATAGATAATTTACACACAGCCAGATGTTTTCAAGCCTTTCTTTTGGCTAAATATGATGATTTTTCTCTTACATCTAATAAAAACACAATTTAAAAATAGAATATTACAATGAAAAATATTAATTTCTTAATTCAGAAATGTGAGTTTAACAAAAAGTGTGTTTGTCAAGTTCTCCTTTATCTTGTGCAGTTTCCCCACTTGAAAAGGGATTTTTTTTTTTGTCAACTGTAAGAACCAGGCAGTTTTCTTAATTTATCCTCCATTTATTTATCAATGTGTCAGGACATTTCTTTTACAGCTCGCCCAAAAGCAGAAAAAATAAATAAATATTTCTAACCTATATTATTTAAGTTTACATATGTTAATTATGCCGCAAAGAAAATAACCAAGAAACCCATGAAAATATTTAAGCAAACGCCTGTGAATCCACGCATGAACAAAAGTTCTTCAACTTTAAAGAGCATTTCAAATGTTTACTTTTCATATTAATCATGCATATTTATTTTAGAAATATATAAATGCTTTCATGTTTTTATTTTACCTAGTTTATTAAAACCTGCTGAAATATTATTTTCAAAAGATATTTTTAATCTGAGAAACGCCATAACACCTGTTAAAGAAAAGTCTCAATTTTGTTCTTGATGAGAGTTAAACAGATTATTTAGTAACACTTTATTGGAAGGGGTGTACATGACACTGTCATAAAATGACATAACACCTGTTATAAATATGAAGGAGTCTTTATAAATATTCACAATTGTCATGAAGTGTCATTTGGTAAATAATAACCTTTTAAATAATAACTTTTAATGCAAAGTTGCACTAAAACTTGCATTAAAAGTCAATTAAAAGTGTCACTATTTGATAAATAATGACACTTTGTACCTTTGGGTCAGTTTTCCAAACATTTTATTAAATAATGACCATTAAAAGTGCCATTATAATAATGACATTATTTGACAAATAATGACACTTTTAATACAAAGTTCCATTAAAACTTGCATTAAAAGTGCATTAAATGTGTCAACTTTGCAGTCAAAGTGTCATTATTTACCAAATTACACCTCATGACAACAGTCATAAGCATTCATAAAGACTGCTTCATGTTCAGGTGTTAGTCTTATGCACAGTCCTTCAAATAAAGTGTTACCGATGATTCTTCCTTTTGATTGTACCCATTTACAACGAATATTGGAAATCTGAATGGGATTCCTCATTCTATCGCTGCCTTATTCATCTCCTCGATTGAAGATGTAACACCTACAATATGATACAGGGGAATTTACTTTTTTATGGGTATGTAGTTGGAAAGCAAGGAGCCGAAATTATTAATAGACCAGCAGAGTTAACACGTTTATTCTGGTGTGAGATTGAACTTTTATTCTAAATTGCACATTTCATGGAGAATTATAAGTTGTTGGGTTTTTTTGCTTGGCAGGGAAAGAAAATAAAGCCTTTCGGATCCATTCTATGGACGGTTTGAAGTCGGTTCACCAGAGAAATTAGGATATATAAAAAAGTCAAATGAGGGCTGTAAGTGTGCTGACTTCTTCTGGCCCCTTCTCTGACACAACATAAAATAAATGCTAATGTTAGCACTAAAACCTGGCAAGCACAGGCTGTATTTTGGTGGCGAAGGCCGGGTTAGGACGGAAATGACAGAGATTTTTATTTCAGACGCTTACAGCAGCCCTCCACATGATGAACATTTTTTTACTGCAGTCATATAATTACAAACAGAAAAAGCCAACCTGTAATTTATATTGAGACGCCAAAAAATTAATGTTCTACAATATAAATAATAATACAAATTAATGCACACTCACTGGTACAGCTGATATCAATGCTTTTACCTTATTTCTAAAAATATATATATAATTTAATCTTGTTTGGCAAAATAGTAGACAAGATAGCACTTAATATACGAGTTATTGTTGAATAATTTTAATAACTGCATGAACTTTGAAAGAAAATAAAATTTACCTTGAAGTTGCTGCTGCTGCAGCTGAATTTCCCCACTTTAATGATCCACTGTGGAACATTTATGAATATTTTTATCTTGTTCTAATATCCTTTTGTGGATGTTTGCACCTTTGAGTCAGGTTAGCAATCATTTTATTTTATTATATCTGCTAATTTTTTAACTATTGAAGCTAAACTCAAGATGAATTGAGTTTCACAGTAAACATGGATTTTTTCTTACAGCGGCTGTGATGTATTTCACAGCAGCTCTGAACATTAGTTTTGCATGATATTTTTAGCTACAACAGCATCATAAGTTGCATTGGTTTGTTTTCCATTAAGAAGCCGACTGAGCCGCCAGGTGATTAACATTTTCTAATGTTTATTAAAATTTCAGTGGAACGGCCCATTTGTGTGAAACTAGTACTATTAGCTTGTAGCGTTAGCATAGCTAGCATGTTACATCCGTCGTCTGACTCAGAAAGTAGCTTAAACAACATTTTGTATTTGCTTTTTCAGCTAAAAAAAAGTCGCAAATGTTTTTTTTCTGGTTTCTCTTGCCATGTTGGCAAAGATTAAACCTTCTAGCAGCAGCTAATTATGGAGACACTGAGAACAATTTGAGAAATTGTATTGATTTTAGCGTGATAAAGTATGTTTAAATGATTAATTTTTCCAGTTTTGTTGTATTGAAAAATCTGAATGTGGCTGAATATGATCTGGACGTCATATTTTCCCCCATTTTTTGCATTTAAATTTAGCAGCAACACAGAGGCGTAACAAAGGTCACTGAGCCGGTTTCCTGTTGTTGCAGGTACAAAGGCTGATCCCACTGAGAAACTTAATTACTATTCGGCTTTTATTTCATCAGACTGCAGCAAAAAGATATGAAAGATAGAGAGAGGAGAAGACTTAATTTCCCCAAGGCTGATATAATACCAGTGTCATTTATATTGAGTGCAGTCTGGGACTTTCAAACCAGAGAGAAGTCTCAAAGACCAATTTGTTCATTTTTCAAAAATGACATTTTATTGAGGTTCAATATCTGCAACCTTGACTTTTAAATAAAAGATTTAGAGGCGTCATTGATGGTGGCTGCAGTTCGACTTTCCTCACTAATTAGGAACAAAGTGAAGCTAATAGCTTGAACAGCAAGCAGAAGTGGGCTTCCCCGGTGCCATAAAGCATGCCGTCTTTATTGCAAACCGATTAATTTCTTCGGTCAATGTCTGCTTTATCCTTGAGATGCGCTCAGTTTTAATTATGCTGCAACACGACGGTGTCGGCTGCCTGTTCTGTGACAACCTTCAGACGTTTCTGAGGCTGAGGTGATAAAATGTGACGTGTTTCTACATGTGAAGCGTAGATGGTTTCTGCAAACCTGCCCATTCTCTGTGACAGCTGGGATTTCTTTCGTTTCTTACCTCAGTGCTGACGTTTTACTGACATGTTTACCTGTGTCAAAAATCTTTTTTTCACACCTGTGATGGTTTCCAGACAGGCTTCAGCGGAGTCTGAGAAGTCACAGATTCTCTCTGAAATGTTGGATTTTGTAATTCAGATTTAGTATTTTAAAATTTAATTGAAAATTTTGATGGTCAAAGTTCAGATTTTTTTCGGACTAACATTTCCAGAGACCCAAATTTAGCTGTTAATAGAAATAAAGATTTGAATTGATGGGAACTGTAAAAAAGTACAGGATGGATGGATAGATGGATGGTTGGACAGACGGTTGGATGGTTGGACAGACGGTTGGATGGTTGGACAGACGGTTGGATGGCTCCAACATTTAACCAACAAGACAATGAATTAAGTCTGGAAATAATAAAATTTTCTCTTTCATTGTTTTTTCCAGACTTTTCCAGGTAGACCTTGAATCCCAGGCTCTCCCTGCGGTTCGGTTTATTAATCAGACGTTGTGCGTTAACAAATTGCTTTCCAGTGGCGCTCCCCACATCACAAACTAATTACTCTTCCTGTGTTCTCTGTGTTAATGCTGATGCTGTTAGCATGAAATGCCTAAAGAGGGGCCCAGAAATGTGTCTGTTCCTCCACATTAGCGCAGCTTTGATTTGATTACTCGCTGCAGAGCATTAACTCAGCTCTGACCGAGCCTTCATCGTGTAGCATTCAGCCACACTCGCTGCTCCTGTTGCCTGCTCTGCCTCTAATATAAATTTAGCTGGGCGAAACGCTCAGCGAGTGCCGTTTTGACGCCTTATGTAGGTCAATTCTTCTTCGGTGGCGTGTGATGAGTGATTTGGTTTTGTGGAAAAGGGAACTGCGGTTTTATTATTCATACTCCAACAGAGATTGGAGATTCGGTGCATTAAAGCATGACTCTGTCGCTTCCCCTCCTCGCAGAAGTGGTATTCTTTCTCTAAATTGAAATTAAAATGATCATTTGATGTCGGTCCGAACTGTTTTTCAGCCTCAAAAATCTTGTTAAGATTCATCCCTGGACGGCCCATTTTCAGTTTAAAAGCCTTTAATTTCACCTTCGAGCTGCAGTTTCTGTAAGATTTATTGAGTTTTCTTCTTATTTGATTGCAAAAGTGGCTTTTCTAACTTCAGATTTAATGCAATTGGGCTCCGCAAAATGGACCCAACTCTCACGTAATTTCTCCACAGTGCAACAGCTGAACACATGAGGTGAGTAGCGTGAAATTGACCTTGGGAAAGCAGCAGTGTGTGCGCGTCACGTTGAGATTGTTATTCAGAGAATCCAGACTAAATGGGTTTTATTTGGGACTCTCTCTCTCTCTCTGCAGAACCAGCACCAACCTTAACGCCCTTACAAATATTGCCTCATGGTGGCTGCACCTTAACGGCCGCCAGATAATCATCAGTTCAGATAAAATCACGTCTTTTCTTTGGAGTAGCTTATCCGTGTTTGTAGCTTCAGAGCCGTACGAGGCGCCGTACAGCTTTATGGTCGTGTCTCTTCTGTTGATCTAATTGGATACCCTCTGTTGCCGACGATGAATCATTGCCGGACCTCCTCTCCACTCTCAAGCACTTATTTTATTGAATGCATGGTTCCCCTGAAACTCAAAGCTGTGTTTTAAAACTTGTCTCTTTCCCCTGGCTCCAGCCATTGATCTTTCTTTCCTCTTCTTCTTCCTGTTCGTTTTTTACGGCTGTGTAGCAGTATCACTTTTTATTCCTGTGGCAGATTATACGTCTGCTTTTATGTCCTCTGCCTCCCCAGAGAAAGGCTCTAAGTTCAGGCCCTTCCCTCCTCTCTGCTAATTGGCTCCTAATTTCACAAATGCACTTTAAGGTGGAGAGGAAAAGCCGACTTGTCTTTCTGTCCATTTGTCTGGCCTTGATTCTTGACCTCTGTTGAGACGGAGGACGCGCTGCAGTTCAGCGGTCAAACTAAAAATGGAAAACAGAGACTTTTGTTGTTAAAAGTACACTTACCAAGGATGGGATGGGTTTGGTAGTAACTGTTTGCATTTACTAGAAACATTACTTTTAAGAGTGTTTTTACTTTTAGAAAATGTTACTCTTACTTGAGTGGCATTTTCACTAAGTATCGCTATTCTTGAGTAAAGTAACTTCACTGAATGAAGAGCAAGCTCGTTTTTTACCAAGAATTTGCTGCTCCTATTCTATGGAATAATCTACCTTTCCAGATTAGATCTGCCCACAGCATGGATCATTTTAAATTGCTTCTCAAAACTCATTTTTATTCTTTGGTTTTTATTTGAAGTAGTGTTTTGAAACTCTGTTTTTATCAATTTGTGTTATTGTTGTTCTTGTGCAGCATTTTGGTGCCGTTTTACACCTGTTTTTAAAGTGCTTTATAAATAAATTTGACATTGACATTGACTCCTGCAATTTTGTTTAAAAATGATCTGGAACTTTTCTTCTTTTGCCTAATTCTGTTATGGTATTCATATGAATTATTTTCATTTTGATCTTTAAAATGTTCTGTGTATGTAAGGGTAGTTTTAGAATAAAGTCTTGATATTGTCACAGAAAGGTGTGCTTTCTTTCTACCTTGTCTGGAGTTAAAGGAGTTAAAGGCAGCGAGTTTCTCCCTCGGCGGCTGATCTGCACTTCCAACAGCTCCAGGAAAGCTGCTTTTTCTTTGACAATCGAAGGCAAAGATTTTTTTAATTACTCGCCTGACGCAGAGTAAAAAAGCTCTGGCTCTGCCTGTGGGTATTCATATTGACTTGAGTGTATGATGTTTTAATGAGGCAGCCTTGTGAATGATTTGTTGCAATTGTGTACGCTTAGAAGACTAATTTGTTTTTTTTCCCCCTTCGTTTTTCTGTGTTTCCAGTGGATGGATTCTTTGTTGACTCTGAGGCAGATTTGAAGTTTTCCAAACAGACCAGGATGTCAAAGATCTCCAAGGCAGCGAAGGCGGTGAAGAAAGTGGACACAGGCAATGTAATCCGGGCCATTGTAAGGTCAGGACAGGCGGCTCCCGGCCCCCCGCTGGGCCCCATCCTGGGACAGGTAAATTAACTACCATTTCACTTCTTGTTCTCTCAATTTGCTCTGAGTGATCTTTAATATCAACCTAATTGCGGGAGCCTTGCTTCGTTTTATTAGCCGACCTTTCTCACACAGCTTCCATTAGCCGTCAGACAACCTGATCCTTTCCTATTTTCACTTTGCCAATCACGCCGCTCCCTCTTCCCCCTCCACTGACCTCTCGCTACACCTCCATTTCCTCCCACAGCTCTGTTTAGACTTCTTATTCTAGTCGCACATCTCCATTGTGCAGGTGTGTGCCACACACTTCCCTCAGCGTGCAACGTTTTTATCAGTTTCCAGGCTAAAGACACTAACGCCTCCATCAGCAGCAGCTGTCCATAAACATTAGCTTCACTCTTTACAGGCCTGTAGATGAAATGGGACTGAACGTTTGAAGGGTTCAGCTTAAAATCTTCTGTTCTCCTTTCCGCTTCAGTTGCTCCGCTGAGGCAGCCGAGGTTGTATGGGTTTCTTTCTTTTTTTATATTTGTTTCTCAGGAATGCACCACTGCGACTTTTTCTCCACTGATGCTGATTGTAACCAGAAAAATTTATCTGCTGGCTGCTACAGTAAAAAGAAAAGTCAGCGCTCCTCAAACAATGAGTGCTACCTGAGTTATTTTTTTTCCTGAATAAAACAACAATGCTGTGTCTCAGATACTCAGTGCAAACAGTTCCGCCATGTTTGGTTTTACCGTTGTATGCGTTGTACAATGACTGCTGAAAAAGATAAGTGTGTTTTTATTTTTGTTAACTTACCATTCGGAAACTGTTTGCTACATTGTTGTTGGTTGTGCAGGAGGTTCCACTTGTGCTTTTCTAAGATGTATGGTTTATTATTTGCGCATCTGTTTGCAGCCAAAGTCAGTCGTCAGGGCCCGGTATCCATTCATGTTTTAGGTCTTTCCGTGGTTCATCACACTCGAATCAAATTATGGTTCATTTAGTGGTTCTCTGCAGAACTTCAACATGCTGAGATGGTAGTTGGGCCTTTTGAATCAGTGTTGGAGCAGAGATGCATTCAGACCAGCTTTGTCTAATCTGCTTTAATCCAACTCTAGTCTGTTTGTCTAGAAAGTTTGGTTCGTTTGCTGAGGAATGAATGCGCAGTAAAACGCCGACCTGGACCTAAAAAAACAAACTGGTCCACGTAGGTCTCGGTTCAGTTGAAGTGAACTCTGGCGCTTACATATGTGAATGCCAAGTGGACCGGAAACCACTCTGAAAGCAGGATGTGGACTATAGCGCAGGGGATTCCGGGTAAATACAACCGAAACAAACATGGGTCGATAGTTAGTGGGAGAAATGGGTCGTGGTTTTCTACCAAAGACAAAAGAAGAATCCTACAACTGCTAAAATCTGACACTTCTTCATGTTTTTTGTTTACATTTTGTGAAAAAGGAAGTTGTGCTCACGTGTTTTTCTGAGGTCTTTGTGTCGCTTCCTTCAGTGGTTCTTGATGCAGCGCCACCACAGGCGAGGAGGGGAACAGCTTTCTCAAAGTTTGTTTCAGTGTGAAAGTGAAACACATCAGCTAGTAATGTAGCAAAAATTTCAAGAGATGCTTTTTATGACTTGGACACCACTGCTTTAAGATACAACCTGGAGAATGTCAGGGAAAACCAGAGTAATCGAACAGCTGGAGTTTGTTTGGTTTTAGTTGGTGCTCTAAATTTTGGCAGTGTGTCCTGACTGGCTCCTTCTCGGTGTGAGTTTGCAAGTGGTAAAAATTTTTGAATCTGGTTAAGTGGGTGTAAAACTTCTGTTTTTGCATCCCAACCAATTGTGTGAAGACCTTTTACATCCAGTGATCTTGCTTCAAAGTCTTTCTTGTAAAGCTTTTATTTTATTTCTCACCATAAAGGAGCAATCTGCTCCTGCTTTTACGGCCATTGAGCTATTAAAGGTTGATCGTCCCTTTCCAGATTGAATGAAAGCAGCTGCTCGGCTCGTTTCTGTACATACAAACGATCCAGTTAACCTCTTTTAATGGACAGTACTCATCAGCCCTGAACGCTGTTGCACACTCTGAAACCAGATCAATTCTCACACTTAATCCATCTGAGTGACTTAATGGCGGCGCTCAAAACAGCAGGACGGGAAAGTGAACAAAGCTGGCAGAACAGAGAAGATGTGAAAAAGGAGCTAAGAGTTAAAATTATCACACTCTTCTTTCAAAGCCGGCTTCTCGTTTGTTACAAGATACTAAAATTCAGCTAAAACAGCCAAGGAAAAGTAGCTTTTTTTACTTCGCCTAATCAGGAAAACGTCTTTGACTGCACAGCCAGACACAACTGATTAAACCACTTGCCAAGAACAGACAATTAAGGCTTCAAATTATAAGACAATGAGCATCTGTTCTGAGACGCTGGTGTTATTTCTGACTGAAGGACGTCTGAGTTCGTTTGAACCAAACAAAAGCTTGGAAGTGAAATATTAAATATTTTATTCTGCTTCCACCCGTGGATTGCATTACAAGCATTGCTAAATTGTGCGTCCTGTTCTTACATGACGGGACGTTGCAGCAGAAGTGAAGGCAACGCGAGGGAAAGTAATTTGGTTACGTCGGCGCAGCGGCTCATCAGTTTATCCCAGCTGGTTCCGGTGAAATTTTTGAAGCCACCTACTGAATAATTGTTCCAGAAATGGTGGCAAATTGGGATTTTTTTATTTTTTTTTAGCTATTATAGCAAACAAAGGGTTGCATTGTCAGGCAGATTTTCCTTAGAAAGATGCTGCTATTGGTGCTTCACATGCGTTTATGTTCAGGGTATTTCATGTGCAGTTATGGGGAAAATAAAATACCCCATTCTATAAATTCCAGTTCTGTTCGTGTGTGAGTATTTCTTGTCCTCAGAGCCTTACAACAGGAGTACTGGGGGACATTTCCCATCTCGCTTTAATGGCTTTTATTAATTTAAAGGTACAATAGACTTCTGGTTCAGGCAGCATCGAGGGCAGACAACTACATTTATAAAGACACAAGCATGAGCCGGGGAACCGGAGGAAGGACCAGAGCGCCGACAACAACCAACAAAGATGTTTATTAGCTGCAGAATATTAAAATAATTTGATCTTTACCTCCTAAATGTATTTAAAACTAACCTCAGGTGTACAAAAAAAACACTTTTTCCACTCTGTGATTGTTTATCTAAGAAGAATGAGGTCAAAATTCAAAATGGAGAACTGGGTATCTATCGTATCGTCTGTTTTCTCGTGAAAAATTATTTTATAAATTCCAATTAATGATGGTTAAAACTCCTCCAATACTCTCCATATTGTTGGGGTTGTTAGTTTTACTGTTTTACTGTCAATAGATGTAAATATATGATTAAATGCAGTTACTGTGTGAAGTTTAGTAATAAAAATCCCATGGATGTCCTAAAGAAGTGTCTGCTGAATCAAACAGCATTTGTGCTGTTATGAATGCGATAAACACATTCATAGTCACCTAAAAATAAGTAATAAATAGTTACTAATGTCATATTTATTGTTGTCACAATACTTCTACAGAATATTGTGATAAAATAAGTCCACCCCTACTTATGAGTGATCTCTTCCTTCCTTCAGATTTAAGAGGAAAACTGGCAGCATAGTGCAGCTTTTAAAACTGATTTAATCTTTTATAGTGAGAAAGTAAACATGCATGAATTGTTTTGCCAGTTTAGAACAGAAAAGTTAAAAAACAAAGGAATTAAAAAGTTGAATGTTTCTCAAAGTTAAATGTATGGAAAATGTTTCCACTGACCTCACATGCTTGTTTTCCTGTGTATCAGCTTCATCTGGAAGGAACATTTTAATTTTTTCTTCTTGTTCTGATTTATTAAGGCATTATAGTTTGGGATTTTTTCCTTCATTTATTCATTATAAAGTCACCAAATCACTCAAAAAAAAAAAAAAAAACTTTTTCATTGAAACATACATGTTCTCTGAAGGAGAGCATGTTTGTTCTTACTTTTGTATTTGTTTCATTCAGATAAATCAGAAAACAAAGCCAGTCTGTTTGTTTTCCTTCCTCTCCATTTTGGTTATTATATAAAAATATGTATTTTCTGAACATCACAGACTTTCATTTTATATTTATGTCATAAGTTTGAGTAAATAAATTGCCACTGCACTTGGAGGCACTCTGGGGGAAAAATAAAAGCTTTGCTTGCAGATGGAGGGAGTTTGTGTGCAGCATTAAAAGCAACATTATTTATTATTTTTTGTATATTCTGCCTCTTTTGGGTTCAACCAAGCATTGTTACTAATTAACAAATGACATTTTTGGATAAAAGAATATATACTGTACATACATACATACATATATATATATATATATATATATATATATATATATATAT
>CAEFZY010074642.1:0-152283 GCA_903066815.1 Brachyrhaphis roseni
GTTATCGTACTGTGAAGAGAATTGTGGCTGATTCAGAACAAAGATGGGTTTGTACAGATAAAGGCATAATGAGGAAGGTTTCAAATTAATGTTCTGCCATGGCTTAGCCAAATTTTAACCCAATACATGACCTTAGCATGACCTTTAGCCCTTCACAAAAATACAATTAAAAGGCAAACATGCCTAGACCTAATGTCAGTTATCACCAACAGTTAATGACAGCTGTCATGTCCAGTTATTAAGGCGTAGGTGTGTTGACTTTTCATTTTCCCTGTAAAACTTAATTTCAAAATGATATTTTCTGCAAATAAAATTTGAAACAGAAAAATAAAGTCTGCACAGCACCGTAGTTGAGGTCAGGGCTTTTCAAACACGTTGTATTATCACACTCCTACCTGTTCAAAATGTGTTCAGGACCAACATTGTGCTGGAATACCAAACCTTTGTGCAAGTGGCACAAAATTTCTTCCAAGTACCTGAGAGAAGTTTGGGTCAAGAAGGTTTAATCTCGCAAATGAACAAGGGCAGTGTTTGACCAAACAAGAATAACACCTTCAAGGTTCAGAGCACTACCAAGACCAATACCGTACTTCCTGGTTTTAAAAGCAACTGATCCATGATTTATTGGGTCCATCCCTTTCTTCTGCTCGACCTCTCTTTCAAGTTTCATGAAGTTCAGCCAGAGAGCACTTGCACGATCTTTCACAGTGCTGAGAAATCAGCAGTTAAACTCATCACCTCCTAAAAAAACAACAAAAGTAGCACAGCGTGAACTACACCCAACAACCCACGAGGCAAAAATTGACTTTTGTCCTTTAGCATGCAGTGTTTACATGACTTGTTGCTCTTCTTTGTTCAGTCAGTGTTATGAAAAGGTATTCGCCCCGCTTACAAATTTCTTTTGCTGGTTGCTGTTATTGAAAATGTCTTCAATCGCTAACCAGAGTAAATCTAAAATGCAGTTTTTCAAATTATTATTTACTAACAGAGAAAAAGCCGTGCAAGAACCAATGGTGAAGTTCCGCGTTCAGACTCCCTTTCTTCTCTGGAGGTCGCTGCATTGGACATAACACCTCACTTATTTCACAATACATCCTTTTCAATTTCCTTTTTACTCTGTTAGGGTTATTCTAGTTAAAGTAAACATCAGTTAGATCCTCACCTATTTATAGCCTATAGTATTGTGGCTATATCTAGAATCTTCTATTTTCCTGTCACTTTTGACATCAGAAATGTTTCTTTGTGGTCTAATTTCAACACAATAAATTTCAGTCAATATGCTTATTTTGTGAGTGTTCTTCTAAAGTCGTTGTATTTGTCAGAGCTTTCTGAAACCCTGCAGACCAATCAGAATTGGATAAACTTTTATCAATATCAAATCTAATACCAACATATTACACTTGATATCCTTACTAATATCAAATCCATGTATTCAGCAACCACATAAAAAATACTAATGTCAAAATAATTATTTGCCAAAATGGATAGTGTGCAGCAAAGATACAGTAGAATTGGCACCATAAAAGAGAGATTTGCATGGTGCCTGCCACTAGGTATCAAAATTAGTGTTTTGAATAACAGTAGTATGTTAGTTTAACATTAACTGAATCTACTATGGTAATAGTACATTACATTGTCGTGAAAAAGTACTTGCAACACTTCCTGATTTACTATTTTTGTGCATGTTTGTCACACTTCAGTGTTTCAGAACAGCCAAACAATTTAAATATTAAAGTCAATTTAAATATTAAAGTAAACACAATATGCAGTATTTAAATGATGGTATTTATTATTTACCTTTTGAAACATAACCTGAGTTCACTGTCTTTAGCTACCCTGCTATAATGATTGCCACGCCTGTTCTCAATCAAAACATGCTGAGATTCAAGGAAATTCAGGAACGACTGAGATCTATCGGCCTGGAAAGGATTACACAGAGCAGTTATCCACAAATGGTGAAATCAGTTTAACAAAAAGACACAAACCAATTTTACTACCTAGCAAACAAACAAACTACGCCACCATTGACCAGTCATTACAACAGACCCATTAACTACCCCATAGGTCAACCAACCATCTAACCAAGTATCCAAACAACCCTATACCTAACCAAAACACTTAAGAAAGTGTCACTTAAGACTTAAAATAAGCAGAAATTTGTAGAATGACAGCGCCATTGTCCAATGTCAACAACAAACAGAAACATCAAAAACACTAGTGATGATTAACTCAACAACAAAAGCATTCCTTTTAATGAAATGCGTGATTCAAATACAGTGTAGTGTGAAGGGGGAAGCAGCGCCCCTAGTGGTCGTCTCCCACTAGAAGAGCACCAACATAGTGAGTTAAGGAACTGGCTGGCTTACAATACACAGCTGTTCCAATGCACCATATGGTTTTGATTACATGATCAAGAAATTTAATTATGTGATTAAATTACTTGAAAGTTATTGGTGTTGTGATACATGATCGCATCTGTACGAGATCATTTTCAACAAGGTCATTAACAGACAAATATGTTAATCGTGTTGTGATGTCTCACAGTTATCCAACCTTACCTTTTTATCATTGCCTTTTTATTATCCACAGACACACGAGTGAAAACGTCCGTGATCGGTTCTAATTCAGCATTCCTTGCAACTAATTGAAGAAACCAACTGTGCAGGGAGCACAGACTCTCAAAACGCCGCGGTCTTCCAGTCTCATTGGCAGACTAGTTGAAGATCCAACATGCTGACCTTGGCCTGCCAGTTGCACCTTGCCCCATGATTTTTCCCTCAAAAACGCTATTACCGCCTCCTCTCTGGGGACCAGCATGACAAGATCCTCACTGAGCTCAGGATAAAAACACCTGACCCTTCCTCCCTCATCACACACAGAGATGAGGGGACCGGAGTGGGGAACGAAAGTTCATCCTGTGGGTTAATAGGGTCTGCGGATGAAATCATGTGTATGATGGAAACAAAAAAAAAAGAAGAAGAAAAAATAGAGGTGAAGACGTTTCATAGAAAACAGACACCTCTCTTTGAGTTTCTCTCCCATCCTGTCTACTTGTGTGGCCGATTGTCCTTCAGATGTTTTGAAGGAGAGACTTGTGGAAGATAAGATTTCATGCTGTAATTGAGGCTTAGGGAGCATAATAAGCCGTCAGTCATGGTGTCTGCTGTACCAAAGAGTCGCGCAACGCTGCCGAGTTAAGAGGCCATCTACTTTAGTGTTACCAGCGTGACATTTCGCACTGGGACTGAACTTCTGACCTTCATGATTACACATTGTTCTGCTGCTTCTACTGACCTTATTATCTCCTCTGAGTTAAAACAGCCACATGCATAAACCCACGGGCTTTGAATATTCTCTCACAATGTTCAGAATTTCGCATAACAAAGATGACAGCTAGTTGCAGAAAGGATGCAAAACCCATTTCTTTCCCTTTGCGAAATAGAAATACAGAGATGTTTTATATTGCAAATGAATAAAGAACAAGAGGAGGAGGAGGAGCAGAGGAAGGGTTGATGAAGGCAACACACCATTTTACAAGCAGGCGATCTGACACCAATAAAACGCTGCATTATTGGAAGGATTACGAGCTCCGATAATGTAGGAGGATATGAGCCGCTGGACCACCCTGAGAGACCCGGAGAGGTGCTGTGCCAGCAACGAGAAACTCAAATGAAAATTCAAACAGCAATCAGGCGACTGCGACGACTTGACTCGTTTGTGGGCGTCACTGCTGATGCCTGAAATGAAGGGACTAATGGCTAAAATGATAACTCGATGACAACAGGCGAATTATCCAGTTGGTTAGTACAAAACCAGAAGTACAGCAGCACACCGAAGAATAGTTTAATCACCTTTAGGAGTCCCTGGAAACTTGATTTGGTTCTGCTTCTGGTGTTTACTTCTGAAACTGATTTCAGACAAATGCGAGAAACACATTTTAAAGATGATTTAGCTATACTAACCACTGTAGCTTTGCTTTGGCTGCAGAAACAGTACTTATGCTAAAACTCACAAGGATCCTGCAAAGGCAAGGTTAAAAGCATACGGTTGAATAATTTTACATCTTGCCAATTTTTATTTTTCTATAATTAATTGGCATATTCTTGGTATTCAAAATGTCACAAACTATGATTTATATACTTACATAAGTTATAACCAGTCCATATCACATTATTTTTTAATGGAAGGTTCTAAAGCAGGCAGGAGTCGGGCCAAACCATAAGGAAAGTAAAGGTTGTAAAACAACGTGTCTAAATTGAGATAAACAAGTATTGGCAGCAGAGGAATCCAAAACAATTGGGTAAAAATAATAATGAATAATACGATGATGTACTAAATGCAGAATACACCCAACATGATAAATTGGAAACTGGTGACAGAACAGAACCAAAGTTCTTCAAAACTTAGCATAGGGTACTGAGGGTCAGGGTCAATAGTTCACCGTCACTACGTGCTCATCTAGGAGTCCGCTGAGTTTCTTTAGATAGAAAACCCTTTAACCAATTTGAATAAACTAAAATTGACGGCATTAATTAAAAAAAAAAAAAAGTCTGTCTATACGGTTGGACTGAATTGACTTTCTTTTCTAACGGGCCTTGAGACGGCATTCATCGTGAAGTTGCGCCATGTAAACAAACTGAATCGAATTGATAAGATATCCATGTCAGTGTAAATCTGATGTAGAAGTCTTTGTGTAATTGAAATGCCGGCTTTGTCATTTTTGAAGGATGCATTCAAATTTACGCCAGCACATGCTTAAGTATACACACCTTGAACCGACATGCCGCCTGGCTCAGAAATGCTTCATTTTTTAAAACCACTTTCAGCTTTGATTATGACATGCTTTCATGTGCCGCTCACAACATCATCAACATAGAAGGCAAACTCAGAATGGAACATTTTATTGCTTTCATAGAGTTTTCCTTTTCACCTTGAGTTCTTTTCAATACCACCTTCTTATTTTTGAGATGTCATCCTTTAAAACAACATCCAGAGTATCAAAGGATCAAGATTAAGACAGAAATTGGTAGGCTATAGCTTGATTGTTTTTTTCTTTTGGATCAGCTAGCTATTCACCAAAACACACCGCTACAAAACCTTCAATGCTGCATAGCTCTACAGAAATAATACAATCTGTTCCATCTATAGTAGGGAACAAAAACTGAAAAAGTGTGCACTTCTAAACTTTAGACAACTGCAGCACTTTATTCCCGATCAGAAGCAAGACCTCAATCCTCAACGCCAGCTGCTCAGTTGGACTGGGGGCAAATTCTTATTCAGGCTGTCTCTCACCTACTCTATCACGCTAAGATGTTGCTTCTATCTGCAGAAGCTTCTTGAGTACTTCATACAAAAGCAAAAATGTGATGGAAAGTTGACTTAAGTGTGGAGTTTCTGAAAATTTGGAATTTTGCCACATGAATGAAATGAACAGAATCTGAGACAAGACCATGGTGATTCCAGCTTTTGTAGGAAAAACATTTGGTTTTTGGTTGCAAAGGGACAGATTTTCTGATGGAAAAGGTGACCGTTATCCCTTCAGCTGGTCTAGTACAATACACTAGGTAAAAATATGTTATGCCCCCTCCTTAATCTGGTGCCAAACTTCTCTTTCCAACATTTTTATGCATGTTTTGTTGAGCAGATGCAAAATGCTTCCACTACATTGCTACTAGCAGGATGTCTAAAACGATGCATCCAGTCTCAGACAAACTGAAGCTCTCTCAGTTCTGCTGCTGATGGAAATAAGTCATGTCTGGTTTAATGTGGCAGTATGGGAACATGGCAAAACCCTAAATTCCTTTACATGTATGGAAGGAATATTGCAGTGCAAATATATTTTTAAAATATATAAAGTCCTAGGGAGAAGTTATTAAATGATGAAGTTGCTTTATTTAAAAACTACATGTTTAGAGTTGCTTTTAACCCATAATCACTGACAAAATGTTCTAGTTTTGTTGTTGATTTCTCAATTGGATGATGTTTTTATAGTTTTTTTATTTTTGTGTTTTTATAATCTACAAGCATTTGAACTGCCTTGTTGCTGAAATGTCCTATACCAATAAACTTGATTGGTTGATTGATATATTATTCCTTGTAACCTGTACAACTTCAATATTTGCAAGCTACTCAACCTTGGACAGCATCCAAGCCTTTTATAGTTTCTCTAAACACAAAAAATGTAGATCCAGGAAGCACAGAGATTATGGGTCAATAATCAATTGGCAATAATCAGCCCAGGAGACGTAACCTATATGAAACCCAACCCCCCCTCCATTTACCCGCCATCAAAGACGACAGCACCTGCCGATAGTGCTTTTGGTCCGGGGGCGCACTCACAGAGCCTCATAATTGTTTAATGGTGCATTTTACGAGGCGACACTGTGAGTCAGTGCTGGCCCGGAGGCTCTGGATTCCACACGATAACACGTTGGGTTTGGTAATGCAGGGTTAATCACAGGTGGATTTCAGCTCACTGCAGGGAAAAGCATAGCTGCTCGACGTGTGTCTCTACATCGAGGGAAGAGGCGCATCCGAAGCTTTGTGCCCATGTGTCCGACCTCGTTGTTCTGAACGCGAGACATTAAAGAGGACGGGGGCGTGCCGTTCCTCCCCCTGCATATCCAATACACAGAGGATCGGCTTTAAAGGAGGGCTCTTCTGCACGCAGGCTTGTTGAGAAACACACCGAAGAATGATGCGCTCAACGCTTTGGTGTGGCAGCAATCCATACACCTACGGTATATTTTGTTCTATGATCAAAAATAACTGTTCCGCAGCTGTCTGTATGCAGTGACGCAGGGTAACTTGACACTGTCCCACAGCACTGCTCCGCATGAGCTGAACTGCTCCCTGTAGACCGTCCTCCAACATCTGTCAATGAGGTCTCTTTAAAGCCTTTCAGTACGCACAAGACGCAGAGTCTTAATGCAAACCAATGAGCACAAGCTAAACCAAGTGTGCAAACTTTGTAAAATATAGCATGCACCACTTGTAGCTGTACAAATAGCCTTTAACCATCACATCTGATTATGCTGCAGGTGCAGAAAGCTACAGGCACCAGCAGCAGTCGGCTTAAAGCATGACTTTACCTACAAGAAATATCAGCTTATGGAAAGATGTCAGTCTTTTTCAGAGATTTCTGATAGATTTTTAATGTGTATACACATGTGTACTTGAATGGTTCAAGTATGCTTGAACCACTGCTAAATATGACAAAGAGGTACTTGTACCCATCTTTTCCGTTAATATTTGCTTGAGTTGGTTTCTTTTACGTCACAAGAGTCGCTACTACAGAGGTATTCTTTAGACGCTATTTCTGTGCCCATTTTACACTAATGGATGCTATCGTCATTTCAGTGCCCTGTCCTCCTTAAGATCTTTGTTCTGCTGAAAACTCAAGTAAGCTTGAGGTTCAGGTAAACAGAATTCATGGCTCTATGTATTATGGATAGAAGAGCAAATGCAGCCAAAGACCATCTTGTTTGACTACTATTATTCTAATGTGACACCAGCTGTAACAGGACACACACCTTCCAAACAGTTTCACTTTTTCCTAGTCCATCCACACCGCTTTAATTAAACTCTACATCATTTGCCTACAAGGTCTGATTCATCTGCCAAGGTGTGAATGTGCAAACTCTGATGCAGACCAAAAAAGTGAACTCTGGTCTGCCTACAAACCTAGGTCTTGGTTGAAGTGAATTCTTGTGCATACGTGAATGCCAACCTCTCCAACAGCAGCAAACAAACTGTAACGCCGGTCACCCAAAATGTGCGAATGTCCAAGTCTAGTGCTAACATGCAAAAACGTTTAAACCTGTTAATTTATGATTTAAAAAGAAGAAGATTACTTTTTCATATAGCGGGAGCTAGGTTTGGATAGGTTTGTTGCTTATTAAATAAAAATCATCATCATTTTTGTCTCAGGCACTGACCTGCCCTGTCTCTCACCCGACAACAACTGAGGTAGCCCCAAGCCATCCTGCAAACCTGAACAAAGGCCGAGTAGGAAAGTAAAATAAATCATTGAATATTTGGGTAATGAGGGAGTATGCAGCCTCAGCGAATAATACTTTACTTCAAGGTATGCATACTTAATTCACACATTCATAATGACTGAAAGAGCTTGGAGTTCTATTTAAAAAAGAGATGACAAATTTATGTTGCCTTATTTATACCGTAACCTTACAGTAACGTTTAATGGCTTTTCTCAGAGAGAACATCCCCGACTCGATCTATTTGTGACAAATAAGATGAAAAAACAATTTCGTAACCGGACTATTTTCTTTAAACTGCCTTTAAGATGAGCTCACATTTCCTTTTTCATTGACAGATATTGCATTGCTCTTTGATTAAAGCAGTGCGATTGCCATACCAGCGCCAAAGCACTAGTTTTTATTTATAATTGTACAATATATCAGATACTTCGTCACTTTTTCAGTGACGAAGTCTCTGATATCAGGGTCAGGAAGTATCTTTGTGCAACAACTTTATGTGCAGCTTTTCTCCATGCAGTAAAGCAAAAGAAATTCCATATTAATAGAACATGTAAATATTTACGGGAATTATTAAATTAAAGAGCATAGATGATGATATAATTTTTGGATATGTCTAGTATCAGAAACAGATAAAAAGAAAAAGTATGCTTCTTTATCGTCTTCACACAAACACATACTGTACATTACACCTACACACAGTGTTGCTATGTATCAGCGTTAAGGTGTTGAGGCACCTAATCAGATGGCCCGCGATCCGCAAACACAAGACAATTTTGCTGTTGCTCTGAACAGAAGTTAAAAGCTAGAACATTTTAGAAAGAGTCCAAGAAAAGATTTGTTTTTTGTTGGGATTCAGTCAGGAATGAGTATGAAGACAGAGTGACAGTGCATGACGCAAATAAATGTTAACATCTCCTCAACCATACCTTAGACTTGGCTCATTTGAATCTAATTTGTGTTGGCCTGGATTTACATAATGATTTTTCATTAACCTATCTCACGGTGCTAGCATATTGCCCCCCCCCCCCCCTCACGTCAATTTACAAAGACACGCATAAAAGAAATGCACTCCATCTCATCTCTCTCTTTCTCTAGCCCTCACTTTGAAGTGTGGGTGGCGAGAAGAAGCAACACAGTGAATAACTCTGATAATGTAGCTGTAAAAAGTGCCGTCAAGAAGTGTTAAGTCATCCTGGCCAAATGTCTGTTTTTTCGTTTTTCTTTCTCCTATCAGAAACTCTCTCAATGACTCCATTTCATGAGAAAATCCGAGATTGAATCCGGTATAGCGGCTCCATCAAAGGACTGGTGAGATCAGCGATTTTGGGTGAAATGTGAACAATTGCTGCATTTTTATGGAAATTGGTCTACTACCTCTACAGTGTTATCCCTTGTCTCGTCACTGTGCAGTTCTCCCGTGGGACAACAGATTTCAGCATGGTAATGGATTTTCCTCATACCAACATGATATCAGCTCTCCTCTTGCTGCCACATTGAGCCTCTTTGATAAAGCTTGTTGCATTTTTGCCAGCTTTTCTCTACCCTTAAATAAAGGTGATGTAGCCGGTGTGTATCTCGTGGTCAGTGGGTTAGAGGCAAGAGAACCTCGCATAGATCACCTGTCCATCACAAGATGTTTAAGATCATTTTTAAAAGAACAGTTTGGGAATGATTGGAGAAAGATTAGAGAAAGTTCCCAATCATGAGGAGCAGGCAAGGCGGGTGAAGTGTCTTGCTCAAGAACACAACGACAGAGGCGCCATCATCATTCCTGTGATGGTCAGCAAAGAGCATGATTGTTCAAAGGAGGATCTAGAGGACCCTGGAGAAATTGCACCTTACATGCCTGGTTTCTTGCTTTGTGGTTTTTCTGTCTGACCAGCTAGAGCTAAATGCACTTGTGCAGCCCTACCAGTTCAGAGATTCTGTTGCCCCTTCCATATTACTCATTCTCCACTAAATGCTTCCAGGCACTATTACTCATACTTCATAGATCCAACGTTCCAGCATTCACTTCCTTCAGTGTTCACTCTTTGAGATACATGGCTCTTCCCTTGCCTGGAAGACGTTGAGTCAAGTCTTTTGATCAGATTAGAGAAATTAGCACTTTTCAAGATCATTGATGATCCAAGAAACTCAACCAGTTGTTTCTGATTCTCCATTCCAGATCTTAAACGACATAGATTGCAAACCAAAGCAGGAACAAATGTTAGAAGAACATTGGTAATATTCAGTTCTGGTAAATGCAGGTTTCACATCTCATTACAAGTATTCTTTTTAATGGTATTGAAATCCAGATGATGATGCTAAATATCTTCCAAAAACTTCTAATAGATGTAAATATATATATATATATGATTGAAAACCAAATACTCTTCTTTCATAGGGATTGTTTTTTCTAGAGACATCGTAATTCCTATCAGAAGAAATGTTGCTTCCAGGGAATAATTCAGTGCACACTGTCAAGCTGTCCCACCGAATTAAGGTTATTAGGCTCCTTAACTTAAATATAATATAAAAATGAGTGGAATCTGACACAGATGTGCTGTTTAACTTCCTTCTTTAAATTAATGAGGTACCCACTTTGCTTTTGCCTAGGGGCTGACAGGTAAACCCTAAAAGATTTTAGCAAAACAAAGCCGATTTCTCGGCTCTCTCGCTCCGTGTCTCTCTGGCTTGCAGACTGTCACATGGATTTCTCTCAGCCGGCCCTGAGGGATTGCCCGACCAAAGGGACTCTACACCTGTACACAGTGCTTCTAGAAGTACACCCTTAGATTTTACTCTTCCCAACTGCAGACCTCATTCTTTTATCTCGGCAAATTATTTAAAACCTGTGTCAACCTGTGTCGCATGTTGAAGGCAAGAAAAAATTAAGAGGCAAGATTTTCCACTTTGCTGCATTATATTATTAACATCAGCCAAGAAGAGCTTAGAAAGAGGGAAGCTTCTGTTTTACGGTGCACCTTATGTCCTCGGTACTTGACAGGCCGTGAAAGCGGTAACTTTAATACATCATCCTGGACGTCTTTAGCGTTAATAAGGAAAGGTGGTTTGACAATGAGACGGTGAGATGAACTAGCTTTTTCCTGGACAAAAATGTGGTCTGATTGGTTTGATTTCAGATAAAATTGTCGTTGCACAGAAGGAGGCTCACTTCTTCCATGTTTAATTAGTGGCTCAATTTCCCATAATTGAGCCATTAATGTACCATCTTTAATATTCTTTCACATAGAAAGTAACTGTAGATTAGTGTTTGGGTGTTTATTCCCTAATTGTAGCTGTTGCTGCCAAGAAATGTGAGTATGTCTCAGGCCTCTGTGTTTTTTCTTTACCGAATGAAGTGCTGGATGAAACGGTTGTTGCCACTGACGACGGGTAATCTCCTTGCTTTTTCTTTCCTGTACAAAGGAAGCACTTCTGTGTGTTGCCTTTCTCAACAAAACCAATGATCAAAGTATTGATGTCATTAATTGCTGTCTGTGTACTCTGTTGTCTTTGCTGTGGAAAGTACTCCGGGTTCAGTGCTTCTGTGTTTAGCTGTCTCTCTTTCCTAAACTAAATTATTTCAGCCATTAACTCTGCACTGCCTATAAATTTCATTTTCTGTAAGAAACAACTCAGACGCTGTCTCCTTTTTAGTGCTCATTCAGAGCCTGAGGATATTTATTTCTGTTATAAAGGAATGCTTCTACTCCCCTGTCACCACATGCTTGCTTTGGATTGCTCCCCAAGTCATAAACTCTCTGCAATCAGCTGATCAGCCTCAAGGATAACCTTCTAGTAATCGCTGGAAATTTACCATTTTATTAAAATGTGCTTTGGATTGTATTATGTGGGATTGCATATAAATCTGATGACCTAGAGGGGCTGTTTTGGAATAAAACCACACTGGTTTAAACCAAATCTGGACACAACCGTATCTGAATTGAACCGCATTTGTTGTGAATTGAAAGTTGAACTGAATATTGCTTAAAATGTGCTCTGAAAGGAGAGTGAAAATAACTTGACTGAAATATGACTCTCTGAAGTGTTCTTCGCGTTGCACACGTCATGGTTTGTAAATTGGTTTGGCACGTTTTTCAGTTTTTTAGGATCACACAACGACGTTACAACTTTTCAATGGATTTTCAGCTCCTTTCCCGCATTTGTCTCAAGGTTATCTCTACCTTCCTGCTTTATCACAGAGGTTGGCACACTGTTTAATGTGAAGATACGAGGGGGGAAAAAAAGCCCTGAATCAGTTGCATATCCTTTGAGAGGAAATGGAAAGGCAGGAGTCTTCCCCTCCACTATCTCCCGACACACTTACAGACAACATGCTTGATTCCCTTTTCTCTGAACTGGGGCAAATTTCAAACAAATCTCCACCTGCCTATCACATCCTGTCCTTTTTCAGTTTTCACTGGGAGCAAGCTGAAAGGCTTGAAAGAGGAAGAAGAAGAAGAAGAAAAAGAAGAAGAAAAAAAAAAGCGAGGCGAGAAGAAGTAGAAGAGGAACTGTCTCGGAAATGACCTAAAAACAACTCCACGTGGACGATCTCTGCTTCTCAAATTCGCCAGGCCAGGACCATCAAATATTTACCAAAAAAGCTGTACCCGATTACGGCTCGGGGGGGAGGAGGGAGGCAGCGGCGGGTGGAGTGTTTGAAATGAAAAAAAAAAAAAAAAAAGTGTCTTTGAAAATGATTCATAAGCATCTGTGCAGCAGTACACAGGGAGCACTTTCTTACCCCGGCTTTTGAATGATGACGGGGGAACGAAAGAAAAACACTTCCTTTCTTTCCACTTGCCCTCAATTCAGCTGAGTGATTATATGGGCCGGTACAGTGTCTTTCAGTGTGACGGATGCTCGCTGTAATTCTTTCACTGTGCCGGGATCATGAGAGAGCATTTGCATATGTATGATCAGGCTGCACAATGAGTAATCTTGCCAACAAGTGTATTGATTCACTACACACGAGTGACTTAAGCCCTCAAGCCCTATTTCACATAGTCTTTGCAAATTAAGGTACATTCCGGGCTGTTTTGTTGTGCTGGATTACTGTTAGTGGGCACATGATGAAAAAGAAGTGTAAAAAAAAAAAAAATAAAAAAAAAAAATAAAAAAAAAAGAGAGAAGGCGCTGTATAATTCATAAGAATGAGTCAAAGTGCTCAGTGGTGCACAACGAAGCTTTTTACTGCAATTGGAGAGAAGTTTCCTGCGCTGCAGTTCTCCTGCTGACCACCAGATGGCTCTGAGGAGCTCCAAGACTTGTGAGAAGAGAAGGAGATGGATTATTTCAATTGAGCGGCCTTGTAAACACACTGCTGACAGTTGTTAGAGACGATTATAAAGAGGAGGCATTGTCCAAATGCGAGCGCCGAGGAGGGGGCTGCAGTCTCCGCAGCAGAGGTGAACATTTTTGATTTCCCATCATCAAGCAGGAGCCTTTACAAAATTCCGCTGTCTTAAACCCTTCAAGCCGCTTGACAGCATAATAGCCTCGCTCACTCTCATGTAGGCAATTATTGTAGCTTTTAATTGCATTGTTGTGCGAGTGACGTCCCTGTCACTCAGCTGCGTCTGCTCGGTGTTCATGCAGAGCGTGCGGCTGTCACTCAGACCTGCCAGGTGTGCGTCTGTTCGCGTTGGAAAGCGGGAGTGGCAGCGACATGTCTGATCAGCTTGTACGCCAAAGCGATGGCGTCTGCGAGGTGACAAGATGTGGGTGATAGAGGCTGATTCGCCTTTCTGGAAGTGACACGGTGCCGCTCACAAAGTGGACGTCATCCAGATATGGAAAGCACAAACATTGCTTCTCTTCTCCTGCTTTGGTGTCTTATGAGATTGCTTGATATGCCTGGCTTAAGGTCACTGATAGCTGTCCCTAAACACTGAAGAGGTCTAAATCGGAGACAGACGAGTGAAGGAAAGAGAGCTTATGGATATCAGGTGAAGAAGAAGAGTAGTCTACAGTAAACCCAAAGTTTTTGTCCATTTCTACACTATACGCTTGTTTAAAAATTAAAGTTGAAGCAGCTCTGGAACCTGAAACATCACAATGACCTAAAACATAGCAGGGAGTCAAGCCAAGGACTGGCCGAGAAATAAGAAATAAGAGATAAAAAAATAAGAAATAAAGTCCCGGGCTGATTCAAAGTCCACATCATCCCTGAGATGCTGTTGGGTGAGTAGAAAAGAGCTAGGCATCAAAAAAAGTCGAAAGTGAACTTTCTTCAGACTTATGTCAGAGACTGGTAGATGTCTACAAGAGGCGTCGCAATGAAGTTAATTCAACTAACGGGAGTAAGACTAGCTGTAGGGCATCGCAACTTCTTCCTTTGATTGAATAAATAAAACAGCAACAAAGTTTGATTCTGATTTTTTCATCTGTAATTAAATCACTGTCCTCACTTTCATTCATGCGAACTTTGATTTGTTTCAAACGTAACATTTAACAGGGTAGATATTATATTTGCTATGGGTGCAGCAGACAGATTTAGTTCTTTAAGTATTGGTTTATTATTGGTTGTACCTGTTGCTGTTTCCCTGGTTACCTCTGACTCCTGTAAGGGTTTTCCTTGCTCATCATCATCATCTTTATCTCCTTTATGAATGTTGTGGCCTAAAGCACATTGGACCCATCCTGCCAAAGCAAACTGGACCAAATCTGCCACTTACACTGCAAGGCAACCAGACCCACTGGTTTACTGCTTGCCCATGCTGCCAAACTCATAGTTGCACACACAGCTGCCCTCCAACTACGTTATCGCTGCTACACACTCTCCCACATGGTGCTTGCATTTCCAAGTATGACAGAGAAAAGGAACAGCTGAGTTATAGGCTTTGGAAAACACACATGCACACACACTCTCTCCCACTCTTATTGGTTTTGTCTTTGTGTAAACGACAGAATATTGTAAGAGAGGAGCATCAGGCTGTTTTTGTAAGTATATAGTCTGAACACCACAAAGCAAAACCAGTTTAATGATGTCATAAACGTTGCATGCATACGATCATTGTGTCTAGAGGAAAGATTTGTGCCCAAGCTACACAAAAGTGTGGGTGTTTGACAGTAAAATTACCAGTCAAGTGTTCTTCACTCCGTCTTTTTCTCCTTCTTCTTCTTTTTTTTTTATTGTGGGTTTTCTTAAACGTCCTTTGCCGTTCGCTCCCCGACTCGGCCCTTCATTCAATCTCCACGCTGAGAGACAAATAGCGGGTTATTCTGTTTCCTCATAGAGTGATAACAGGCTTCGATGGGTAGAAAGTGTGATTTGCTTCCAAATTTAAGCTAGCGTCGCATTAGCATCTCACAAGAGGCACAAGCCCTGCAGAGATGGAGGCAAGAGGTGGCGTAAAATGTCTCACTCTTGAACAACAAAAGAGCAACAACAACAACAAAAAAAGATTGGTAAAGAGCAGGTAGAAACAGGGCAGCCAGTCCTGGCATACATTGTAGTATATTTTTAAGAAAACATAGGATCACTTTGTTTTTCTTTGGTTTTTATAAATAGAAGGTGGCCCTCCATCCAAAAGAAGCATGAAAAATTCTCCAATTTCTCTTTTTCAAAAAAATGATAGTAGTTTGTTTTTTTTTAAAATCTCTGTCCAGTGTTGACAACAATTTAGATTCTGAGTTGGTGATTAACAATCCAGTTTCAAATATAGCCCTTAAATTTGGCGCCAAATCAGAACCTTGATTCAGACGATAATTTCAGCTCACATCCTAAACTCCCCTTCAACTGGACAACACAATAAGCAATAATAAAATAGCTGGATACAACCAACATAACCTTTTTCCTATCCCGTAACATAATGGTGCTCCAGGTGGTGAGATTGATCTTACCAAAATCAATCTCTTAGTCCAAGCAGTTTGTGCAAACATGCAGTAAAAGTAATAGTTAAAATGCTGTAAAATACTTTCTTACATCATTCATTTTTCTGTTTTTATGCATCACCAAACTCAAGAAAAAAACATGAATGTATCTCAGCTGTAGACTTAATCTGATTATTTTAATATGCAGTTCAGGTCTCTGTTGAAACACTGCATATTATAACAAGTTTGAAATTTGTCTTTTCTTTTTTGCTCTGGTTTTCAGAGGTGCTGTTCAAATATGGTTAAGCTGAGAGGTTTATATTTTAATAATTCATGCAGAGAAGTTTGTCTTTAGTTTTTGTTGTAATACCTAGTGGGGGGGAGGATAAAAAAAGATCCTGAAAAGACTTTAGTGATTTCTCCAGGGAGAGGATGACTCCACCTCATTAAAAACAATTCCCGTCTCTTAGGCGTACGTTTTCATCAGCAGCAGCCGTCGCTGGAGCAGCACAATGACGCCTCCTGTTACCGTAGCGCTTTTTAACTCCGCTGCAGTCTGTCTGACTCAGACAACCTAGACAGTGGAAGAAGAAATAACAACAAAAAAACACATCTCCCGCACGATGCTTAGGACCAGTGTCTTACTGCTTTCCATCAGCCGTGTTTGGAGCTAGGTGTCAGAGCTTTGCAAACTTCGCATGAATATGCAAAGAACAGGGACTTGCCAAGCTGCCAAACGCACGAGCGGAGCAAAACTGGTACAGCACAGCCTGAGCTATTGTGGAGATCTGAGCCTATTCCACTGAAAAGCACATGTGATTCATTTTTTATAACAAGCCGAGTGCTCAGCCGCCTACAAATGGGGCGATCAAAGAAATTCTCCATTTACTGCATTCATGCTTCCGAACTGTTGTGAATTTCCTCCGTCCATTGCCTTCTTATGCTCCCAGCTAATAGGGGTCCACCGGGGCCTAAATGTGCCTGTGAAATGCAATTTTGCTCGGCCACATTTTGTTTTCAGCGAAATGGGTCTTAATACATTCATTTTTCTTTACCATGTTCAGAAGCGCTCGAGGCACATTAGCGTGGTAGTGAATTAATTTTAGGTGCCGCTCCTCCGTTTTTCTGATGCAATGATGGAATGCTTTTACTTTAAATCTATATCAGATTACACAAACAATTACAACAATACAACTAAACGACTTATCCATTTATGTCTGTGGGCATTTATTAATTTTTCCACAAACAAGAAGTAGATCACTCAGGCTTCATTTTGAGCGCTTCTAGACCCAAATGTTTACAAAGCTACTTACCAGCACTTCTCTGCAGGGAAATCCAAGCTTTTCTTGTTTATAAGAGAGGCAGAAACATAATTTGAATAAGCTTTTAATCTGTAGAAAAATGATCCAAAAGACTCAGCTGCCACTGCCTTCCATTGCAGGACACAATCTGCTAACAATGAGGGGGGGGCTTTGTGTCACTTTGTGGCGAAACAAGAGAAAAGTCTGAGCAAGGAGAGGGAAGGCAGCGGGAGAGACGGCGAACCTGCGGCACTGCGTCGGTTTTGAAGTGCTTCAAGGAGATTAGAGGTTGCGCTACAAAGTAAGAGATACAACAATGAACGCCTCGGCTTTGACGCTTTTAACAAAGGCAGCAATCATTTACAAATGTCAAATATTCCCAGGGGTGGGAGTAATGAATTGCATGCACTCATGTGACTTTTTCAGGTATTTTTAAATATCAGCAGGAGTGAAACTTGAGAAAACGAACACAGAGGTACGAAGCCATTCACAGTCTGTGGGATTAATGAGAAATTGAAGGCAGCACTGCAATTGCCCAATTAATACTGAAAACAAAGATTGACTGAAGATGAAGCATAGTTAGCATTAGATCCATCCGTCTGTTATATGAAGATCCACCAGGGAGTACAAACTATTTCCAGAGGTCTCCTCCAAGTCTGAACTGCTATCCAATAAAAAGTTTCACTCTAGCTGGACTATGTCTAGTTTGGTTCTAGCCGATTGGATTGTGACCATTGGCAGTGAGCAGGAGCTGTGGTCAACACTCTGATGTAATTTTGTGCATGTGCCATTGAGCGGCCAGTTTCTCTGAAATTTCTCAGTGTAGTTGTTGGTTATGGGTTGCAAGTTGACACTGTATCCTCACTTTCGCCATAATTGATAAAAAGGTTTTTACCTCAAGGTTTGACCATTATCAGCTCGCCATTTCGCCAACTTCTACAGTCCCCTCACAGATTCCACAGGCCAGCTGATGAATACGGTCTACTGCCAATCAAATCGCTTGCGTGCAATATCCAGCTAGTCCGCCTTGTACCTCCCCTGAGGTGCTTCCAGAAAACAAGAAGGAAGTATGCAGGATATACAAATTGCAACAAATCTGAACAGGGTCAGCTGGGAAAGAACCGGTTGAAGCCACACCATGGTGAAGGGTTCTTAGAGTAGATGCCCTGAACAAACGCTACTGATTCCTTTCAATTCTGAGAAACAAGGACTTTGTTTTTATCTTCTCACCCACTTGTTTATGTCCGTAGCTTGTAGAAATGTCAGGATCTGGATTCTTTTTGTCTGGCCTGGAAGTTTACTTCCTGTCAGAGCCATACAGGCTGCACCTAGTTCACCTGTAACCAAGTGCAAACCATCGGAACTGTTGGTTATAGGGAGCAGTCATTCTGCACTTGAATGTAGACCCTAAGTGGAAGTCCCAAGCCCTCTGTAAGTCTTTGATTTATGTTTCTCCCCTTCACAGTATGCTGTTCATTGGTCTCTTCCACGGTTCATTAGTGAAGCTCCTCTCATCAACTCTTGAAAGACAATCCCCTGGTGATCATCAAGACACAAACAATTTTCTAACATGGATGACTCAACCAGCCATGTCCTTTGTAGCTCCTTCCCTCACTAAAGATCTAACAAAACTTAACACTTACTTGCATTTTGCTTTCCACTCTCCAACTCTCAGTTGACCCTCTAGAAATAACTCATCTCTCCACCACAACATGGACCAACACACTTTCCGATTCAATCTGCAGTTCTCTCTCCCTTGCAGGTATTTAATTCATATATAAAAGATCCGTCCAGTACTTTTGAAAACACATTGTTTTCAAAAGTATCCTAAAAACGTCTTTGTGTTTTACGAGGGTTTTACTTTATGTGGGTGAAAATGACTTTGGAAACTATAACAGGTACACACAATTTGGTAATAGGCATCGCCTGACATGATTCACACGCCGATGATTCATTAAAATTAATAAACTTGAAGGCAATTTTACAGTGCAGTACAACGACACACCACTTGTCATCGTTACACTTCAGCTCACACTAATGATGTTCATTATTCTGCAGCCTCCTCTGTTTCTTGACAAGAACAGATATTTATTACCAATCAGCGTTTCTGCAGAGCGGACTAACGACGCAGCTTCAACATGAGATAACTTGGTTATAAAAGCTGCTCTAATGTTCTGACTATCCGTCACATAACAAGTTCATATCATCATCACGATTTAGCTTCGAAAGACGCGTCCAACTCAACTCGCGTCTCTTCACTAAACACGTTTCTTGCTCTTGCTGACAATCCTTCCATCCGGCAGTTAGCTGAAATGCTAATCTAATGTTAGCATGTTTACTCTGACACATTTCTGTGCAGTTAAAGCTGATGGTGTGCACAGAAAACTTGCAGCAAAAACATGCTTGCAAACTTAGTGTTTATTTCTACGTCATAAAAATTTAAAGACTAAAGCGTGTGCCTCTCCCCTGGCAGGAAAGACGACACTGATTATGCAAACTCTTATGTTTTTGCTCCCTAATTTTCTGACTCAAAATAAATGTGCTCACCCCCTGCTGTAATTCAAATTTACAAAGTTATTAAACTGTTTTTTATTTTATTTTACATAACTAAACAAAAAAAATAATAAAGCCTCCTCTTGGTTTTATCCAACTGAGCCCATATGCCACAGTTTGGTTTTGAAAAGTCCTTTCATCTCAGCATGACTATTTAGTTGGACAGTTCACAGGTATGGGCAAGAAAGCTAAAATTAATCTGAATCAGGTTTTTAAGAGTTGGTGTATCACTCACCATAAATCAGATAAAAAACTGTGGATAACTATTCTTAGGACTCCAAACCCAGATTTGAGCAACACAATCACTTTAGGATTTTATCCCGTTTACTGGACCAGGACATCTCAAGCTTGTGATTGGGATTTGGTTCTTCTGGAGATGATCCATATCTAAAAGGTGCAATGCAGATGAGTTGGTAAATGGAGAACAAAATCCTTAAGTGGTATAATTTGAAGTCTGTAATAGGTGAAGTACAACGAGAACCTGCAAAATCAAGAAAAACTAAGTCCGAACGTTACCCTGAAAACACCATCCCCAATGGAAACATGGTAGTTAGAGTACAATGCTGTAGGAAGAATTCAGAAGGGACTGGGGAGCTGGTTTGAATTTGATTGGAAGAAAGATAAACAGAGAAAGAGGAAATACTGACAATTAAAACATGAGAGAGGTTACAATAGACCTAAGACAACGGGAGCCCCAAAGGAACGGTTTATATCAAAGCATAATCACGTGTTAGAATGGCCCACCCAGTTAAAACCATAAACCATTTGGTTATCTGTGGCAAAACTTTACATTTTTATAAATCTAATTAGAATGGGCACAAAAATTCAGTCTCTAAATGTGCAGAGCAGTAAAGGCATACCCCCAACAAGTCATGCACCTGTAACTGAGTTGACTGTAACTTGTTCTACAAGTGCTAATTTAAATAATGCAAATGCAGGCTGCACTTTCCAGACTTTTTGCATACATTCGATCCATTAATAATTCCCCCAAAAAGTCTTCCAACCAAGTACATCTAATTTTAGAAGCAGAATTCTTGGTGGGAGTGCAATAAACCATTTAAACGTTAACATCTATAAAGCTGTCATGCTGTCATTTATCAAATCTTATCAGACGGAAGCTATTAATCAAGCATAAAAGAACTGTAAATCAAGTCCAAATAAATCCTCCTGACATTTAAATACTTACTAACCTTGACATTTTGTGTAGGTACAAGCAGGAGGTCCTGATGGATGCCAGGAGACGACTGTACCCCTTTAAATCTGTCTTCTCTACATTTCAAGAAAATCAGACGCTCAGCTAAAAGAAAATGCATGTAAGACATAAATTATATTTGTGCTCTTATAACAACAGTGGTAATTGGCGGTCATGCAAGTATATAATAGTAGTTATGATTGATTAAGCTGGCATATGTCATCGCAAAATGCTATCAGACAATCAGAATGTGTGAAGGTGAAAGCTACCACACAATTGCTTAGGGTCAATTTTCCCTGCTAATGCGAACGCTAATTTCAAATATGAACAGCCAATATATTATTTGCAGTTGCCAGGATAGATGGGAAACAAGAAGCGTGACCAGATGAGTAATTCTTGTGTGAACTGGATAACAGTGGGTCTGTTTGTCTCATAGATTTTGTAGAGTCATTGACTTGTTTGCAATGTCAGTGAAGGGTTTGTGATTCTAATCTTGGTCCACAATAAAGGTTTTTGATGTATTTACTTGCTTTTTTTTATTGTTTAATCATAAACATTGACCTTTACTGAGACAACTGAGGCCCACAGTACTTTGAATGTTTTTCTTGGTTATATTTTGACCTTGTGGATAAATCTTGGACGTGTTCTTGGAGTAATTTTGGTTGGCAGGCCCACTTGTGGAAAGGTTCTCAAACCGTTTCATGTTTTTGGCCATTTGTGGATAATGGCTCTTAATCTGATTCTCTGTAGTCCTATTCTGGATGTCAATAAGTTTGATTGCCGTCTGTTTTGATTTTTTTCACCGGATTGCTTTTCTAGATCTTTTAGCTTCAGCTAGTCATACAGATTCTTCTTAAGTGAGTCTTAATCGTTGAGATGTGACAGAAATCAATGTGATATAAAACTAAAACAGAAACAAATCTGTAAAGGGCAATTCTACTGAAAATTAGAAAGCCCAGAAATATCAGAGAAACAGTTTAAATGTATCTAAAAGTAGTGAATTTCCATGTTGACACCTGGTGTTTAGCTAACAGCGCAACTTACGTGGGAAAGTGGCTGCTAGCTAAGAGCATTACATACAGAGGTGAACTGACCAACTAAAGCTAATAATCAATTTGAGAGAGAGGTTTTATTAATGCTATTTTGAAGCAATTTTTTAAAAACAATGTAAAAACTTTGACAAAAAGCTTTTAAAAAGTAGCCAGGTTGCAATCCAAAAGAAGCAACCATTAGCTACAGTTTGTTCTGCTGTGACAAAGATTGCGGTTCTGCATACATAAAAAGCTAGAACCATTTCCTTCATCATTCTGCATTTGCTGTGGCAGGCTGGAGATAAATTGACTGAAAAGCCTGAGTCATGTAGATACGGTGTTTGAGGACAGATTGCATTGGGCTAATTACCATTTCAAGAGACAACAAAACAACTCTTAGCGCTTGACAAATTTAGACAATAGACCATTAAGAGCACTTGAAATCAGCGAGTTATCATCAAGACTTTTTTTTTTTCATCCCGCCATAATTATTTTTTATTGCAAAAATTCAGGGTGGCGAAGGGAGGGCTGATAATCATAAGCAGCCAGCATGCAGCTGAGTTATCAGAGGGCAGAATTAAACTTGCAAATTTCTATCATCTGTGATTAATGCCAATCCATATTCACCGCAAAAACAAAATTAATGTTGAACCCACTCAGGGAGAAAAGATGGAAATCAGGGCAGTTCCTGCAGAAGCCGAGTGCAGACGGAAAAGACGGCTGAAATGAGCATTTTCTTCCACCAGCACTTGTCGAGCTGCTGTAATTCCTCAGCTCTGATGTGTGTTTGATGCCGGCAACAATTACATGGACAAAAAGACACAAAATGCACACACACACACACACACACACACACACACACAGAGCACTTTATTGGTATTCTTGATCGACGGTGTTCCGCTTCAGTGTAACTTTCACATTAAGTTCCAGTTGTGATAATAAGAAGGGCACCAAATGGGAATGTGTCCTAAATTTATCCTCCCATAGGGATTAGAAAGCTGTTTCCCTTACATTATGGAGGGAGGGGGGAAGGTCCCAATGGGAGAAAAAAAAAGAACAACCAAGAGGAATCCAACTGTGAACTTGCAGGAGCTCACATCAGGGGAAATCAGTCTATGTGAGCACCTATGTCGCTGCAGTTTAAGCACTGCTTTAGGTCAGGGATTATTGATCACAGTGATTTACCTCAAACCGTTTAGGTTCTGGCAAGGCTAAAATCCTTTTCATTTGCACAATTTCCAAGAGAGATACTTAATGCTGAGAGGCATCCGGCCTCCCTCACTCTGCTTCTGCTGCTTCTTTAGCGCTCAGCCATTAAGCTCTCCTGCCTTAAAGTGTAATTATGAATAGCAATGTTCTCCAGTTCACATATGTACAACTGGCAACTGGTAATATTAAAACATTTTTTAGAGACACGACATCGATTCGATCCTTTCTGAACTTTGTCATTTTTCTTTCTTAATTTAGGCCTAAATTAAATCCAGTGCAACTAATTGCCATATTATTAGTACAGATTATTTGTTATATTTTGATTATTTACTTTTAAGGGTATCATTTGGTGTTAATATGTCTAGCCTAAGCTAATTTGCTATATCAGTCCCTATTGGGTAAAACAAATCCACCAGTGTTTTATTTATTTTGAGGATAAAAATATGCTGTTCACCAAAAGCTAACATGCTTTAATCAGAAAAGCAGGATTTCATAAGAGGATAGGAAACTCTGGTTTTCCACAAGCCATGCAGGGGAAAATATCAAATGTGCGGAGAAATTCGATGCTCCAGTGAGATCAAAACTGAAGTTCTTGTCTTCCTCAACATGCTACAGTATGTTGTGGCAGAAAAGTAACATAGCAATATTCGGTTATCAGGTCACCACTGTGTAAAAACATGGAAGCGGCAACATCATGATGTGGCGACACAGCAATACTGTTAGGGTGAGTCAAGCACACATCGTCTGGGATGTATGGTTGATCTCTGCTGCTGCTTGAACGGATCAGGCCGGAGCCACGTGCGCATGAAGTCTAATTAAAATCTCCACCATACTTACCTTCAACTATCTACTTCCAAATTTCTGGAATAACTCTAAACTCTGGGCGACATGGTTTAGAAAGAATTAGGCTCTGTTAAAGGTCAGAGCCTAATCAAATTTATTTCCCCTCACAATTGTGCACTACTTCTTGTTTGTTCATCACATCAAACCCCAATAATACATTTAGGTTTTCAGTTCTAATGTGACAAGATATGAAAGTTAAAGTACAAGCAATACTTTTGCAAGCCTCTTTACTTGAGGTACAAAGGCAATAAGGTGTAATTATCCTCTTTGAATGAGTAATGAAGAATACCCCCGCCAGTAAGTGCCCTTGATGATTATTGTAAAGGCTTGTTTTCCTTTCCCTTTACCGGCTAATTTCCTGCATACTGTAGTTATTTATGCCGTTTCTTTGTGCGTGACTAATGCCAACAACCTCCTCTTCAAAGCTCACCTCGGCCTGTGTGTCAGCGCCTTGCGCCTGTTTTCTACGCTGATAATTGACCACACACCACGCCGCGCATCTCCATGATGAATTATGGCTCTCACCACCAGCACGTCTCGGCTTCGCGTTTACCTCAGAGATTGCATTCTTGAAGAGCCTCGGAGGCATCAGATAGCGAGGCGCGTTCAGTCGCATTTCATTTCGTGCCCGACTCATCTCGACATGACACCCCCTGTCCGGGTGACGTTTGGCGTATGCAGATTGGACTCGCAAAGTCAGAAGATAAAATATTGTTTGTGCCTTTTTATTTGTGCATACATGTGCTCGGCTTCGGCAGATAACAATGCTGGAGATAGACAAGAGATGCAGCTTTCCAGATATGATGCCGAGCAAGCATTGCAGAATAAATGTGAAAATGAAACCAATAACGCATGTTACTACCTCCTCAGACTATATTTTCTTGTTCTTTGAGACCTTGTCTAATAATGGGTTGTTTAATAGGCTTTTCTGACACAAGAAAAGGGCTCCCGACACTAACCAAGCCCCCTGAGAAAAACGTATCGGGGGCCAGGAAACCTGTGTACACTTTCGATGATAATGCTGTACCTGACAAGCAAGAAGGCATAGTTAACATCATTACAACCACACTCAGGGGAGCAGAAAAGCTCATCGTATCTGTGTGGATAAAGTTGTGTGGGTGTTCGTCGGGGATAACAACGGCCACATGTTGTCAAAGTGAAATTGTCCCCTCATAAAGCCATCATGCTGTGCCAGGAGTGGCCCCATCATTGCAGCCAATTAAAAATCAATTAATCAGCTCAAAGTCTTTGCGCCGGCTAATGGACTTTGAGTGCTTGGAGTGATAAGACCCATGGTTGGCATTGCTGCTCCTGCACCTCCGCAACAGTAATGTTTCAACAAAAAGTCCCATTTTAATCGTTGGATCTGGAGCAGACAGAAAGCAATTTGTTCCGGGTTATAAGTTAATTAGGTTTTACCTTGTGTGTTATTTCCAACTAAAACTTTGGAGTAGTTTCAAATGTGTTGTGTTGGATGCAGATTAGGAATACAATAATAGACAATGAAATTATACAACAGAAGGGGCTTAATTAGTTTTTTGCTAACAGAAGGAGTTGACCAGAGAGAGCTAACTTAGGCCGGCATAAAAATTAAAAATCAAACAGGGATAATGTTTTGATACTGTGCATTAATCAGAATATCCCGCTTCTGTTTCAGCTCTTTATGCTAATACAAATGTTTTTAATAGAACGTGGGACTTATTTATTCTGCTTGTGTTGTGAAAAATCTGTTTAGATTACAATAAATACTGTAATTGGTCTTAACCCAGTTTTATGTAAAAGATACCAGGAGAATTTGTTTGCTGTGTCAATACTTTCCAAACTTTTATGGTTTTGTTTGTACTAGTCCTTCCTATGCCTTGTATACTAAACAGAGAAAATGGTGTCCATTTTTGCACCATTGACTCCCAAAGATATTTGGTTGGCTATTACAAAGCGGCCAAATCAGAAGCAGCATTTATTTTCCTTGCCGCTGATTGGCTGTAATTCCAAGAGTGGAAATAAGGAAAGCTGCAGGTTTTAGCTTAAGCAGCAGTACTAAAATAGTTTTCACAGTGGATATTGATGTGTAGTAGTGTATACTTGGTATGTGAACTATTAAAACATGAAGTTATAAGAAGTTTATAGGGGGCCTCAAGTATTTGCAAAATTTAGCTATTTGCGGGCCATTATGTGGTCCCTAATCCCTAAAGATACTGGGAGTCCACGGTATTACCAGGTCTATACTAATAGGTACATTATGTGGAACCCTCTGTCTCCTTAAAACTGTCTTAGCTACATCTAGACACCTATAGTACATGAAGTGTTTTGATAGCTTGGCATCAACTGAATGTACTATAAATCCATCCCCCTACATAAATAATGCATCTACTGCAGAGTTGTGTTTAAGCCTTCATAAAATCTGAACAAACTCCCGACTGATTTTACGTTGCTCTCATACCAGGAGGTAATATTTAAGAGTTCTTTCCAGTGATTGATGTACAATCACTGTTCTGTTCCTCCAACCCCATCACTTTGTTCATCCACAAGCTGCGTCGCGGCGCCTCGACAGTTCAAGCTGCGACGTCACATCACATCACATTTTGAAGAATGACCTTTGTCTCCGCTGCAACACGAGCTCCAAGTCTGTAGTTAATCAAAGGCGATTAGTTCAATTTACCAAGTCTGTTTGGTAATCAGAGCACGGAGGACTAGTGACGCAAGGCAGAGGTCAAACCAAGGGCCCCGTCAGGATGACATCTGAGGGTAAAGGTCAAAAAGTCAACATCTGCAGAAATATAGGATTGTTTTCAGTCTAAACTGAGTAGATGCCTTCCAATTTTGAGTCAGTTAAATTTAGAATAAATCCCTTGATTTATTCCCTCGTTTAAAATGTCCTTACAGCTATGATCTCATGTTCCGGCTTCACGTCAGTTTGCATCGCGGCGGATGTGTTTTGATGGTTACTTCATATTTTGGACACGTTAGGTCCTGCATCTTCCAACAGAGAGCTGACTCTCCCCCTCACACTTACCCACTCTCACCGTGTAATGTGCGACAGCGTTCGGATAAACTGAGATGGATGTGTGATGCGACAGCTGCTGATAAAAACACTTGGCAATGATTTGTCTTCGCGAAGCTGTCAAGACTGAAAGTCTACTGTAAACCTTCGCGCTGGAACGCCCCGTGTTTCTTTGTTTCACTGGAGGGCCTGCGTCTGCAATCTCCTGTGCAGACCGTTACAAGACTTTCATTAGAGGTGCGCCTCAGCCTAATTTAGTTATTGATAGAAAGTTGTTCGGCTCAGAGTTTCAAGAGCCTTGCCCAGGGCATCGGCTCCCTCTGCCAATTAAATGAAAGCCATTTAAGACCATTAAAGCAAAATTAAACAACTGAGCAAAGGGTGATTGCCACAGGTTAGAAACGTCACCGTTAAGATGAACATATCCACTGAGGAGGGCGTTCTGGGAACAACCAATCCATAATGGCCCCCAAAGCAAATTACACCTGAAGGTTAATGGATAAAGTGGGCTGGTAGTTTAAATTAACATAGTGTTTAAAAGCCTTTTGATGGTTTATCTGACAGCATACTGCCAGGTGAATTGTAATTTTTAAAAATATCAAAATTAAACTCTGACTCTGCGGTGTTACGGATATAATGTTTTAATGTAAACTGAATAGTAATAACCACTTCATATTCCTGGATATTTGTATGAATATGTAGCACACCACTTATGAGGAATGATAAGTATTTTCTTCCAGTTTTTATGTCACAACTCCAAACCTTTCCATGCCCAGATATCCACACTTTTTTTTTTTTTCAATTACCATAATTCCTGGTCATTAGAGGACACCTGATAAGTTATTTTATGAAAATAAATACAAAAGTAGGTCGCCTCAAGCATTTTCCACATAAGTTTGTGGTGTGTTTGTTTCCCATAGTAAAAGATGTGTAATATTAACATAGATGGAAAAACCTTATGTTATAGGAGAAAGTCTTTTGGTATTCAAGATGCCGCATGAACTGACTAGTAAACACATCAGTGTCAGGGATAGTAAAAGTATTGCGTCAGAATCAATATTTTTGCGAGATGAAGCAAAAGAAAAGAACCAAGTCATATCCCCAGGGGGCGCTATACTAACCCGCAGGTGTCCATGTTGTAACCTGAGATATTAAAACAAAAATATTTTTTTTATATATGTGCTGGTAACATACACATATACATACTGTAAATGCCCTTTATAAACAGAGCCTGAAACAGAAGAAAAAGTGTAGAAAAGTCATTAGCTGCGTATCCACCTTAAAATTATTTGAGAAAAATAAAATTTGACCTTTTGAGAATAAATTTGAAATCAGTGCATTTTACAAAACTTAGATGAAAATACTTCTTTCGCGTCACATGACTCATGTGATCAACAACTGGATGCTACTACTGGTGGAGAAACAAAGAAGTCGACAGGAAGTGGTAGGAGGATCATGGCTCAGATTGTTTTTTAAAGACTTATTGCATGAAAAAGATGTGAGATTTTAATTGCACTTCTTAATGCAATCACAATATTGTTTTTTTTTCCCACTTCAGTTGGACAGCAACAAAGTTTTGCGCACGTTTGTAATGTAAACACAGCAATAGATAGCATCTTCATTTCCCTTCTGCGCACTAAAACCACTAAAGTCGTCTTCTTCAGTGTCTGAACCTAACAGCCTCACACACATTTCCTCAGTCTCTCTTTCATTGTCGTTCTCTCAGTGTCACTTTCGTCTAGAGGCAAAATCTCCCTTCAGCTTGTGCTGTCGTCTTCATCACGCACCAACCTGTTTTTCTGGCTGAAGTGTTCGGGGCTTTTGAAAAAAGTATTGGTTTATAGTAAAGAAATTACTGTAGTTTAAGTTCCAAACTTTATAACAGATGGGGAACTTTTTAGATGGAGGGACGATGGGAAAACGGATGAATTGATTGGACAATTTATAGAAGGTTGGATTGGTAGACAGATGATGGGCTCATTCTTGAATAGATTCAACTTATTACACATTATGCTGTGCTGTTGAGTTTAAAAGACGGTTGGATTTGCAAGGCTTCCATGTGCAAGATGAGGAAGAGACTGCTTTAAAAGGACGTATAGACAGATGGTGGAAAGAAGAGCAAAGATAATGAAAGATGAAGCGAGACTACTGTTTCTGGCACACTGGATTCTCCAACTTTCCATCAAGTCTCGGGCAGTACGGGACTGAAAGCGAATGAATGCCTATTGAAAAACATCAGAGCAGCGAGATAAAAATCACAAAGGACACATAAGCAGCCCTACCTCAATCTCAGCCTCAGATCTCATTTGGCAAATGGATATCTACGTTACAATTTCCTTTGATGGGTCCGTTAAGCAGCAGAAAGCAGCATGCCGTCGCCTCAAATATTGAAATGAAGCCTCCCGTTATAAATTCCTCCACACCTGTACCTGATCCTTTAGATGTGCCTGGATTTCTATGTTATCTTTGGGACAAATTTTGATTAAACTCGCACAGAATGCTGGCTGTGCTAAAAATTACTATCAAGCTGTGGCACCGAGGCAGAATGTTGGAAGTAGCTTTGATCACGATGTTTGACCTTTTTATGAACTGCAAACATCACTCATGCAGCGTGGATAGACATGAATCTTACTAATCCTCCCAAAAAAAAAACACACACACACGCCGACAATCTTTAGCTCATAAAACCACACTGGTAAATTGTAATAATTAATCTCATCCCTCAGGAGTGCCAAGCACGTCAACAGGGCCTTTAGTTTCCCCATTCATGCAATTCCTACAGCCGTCTTTCCAAGAGGATTTCAAGAGGGAAAGATGGTTGAGGGAAAATAGAGTAAAAGCTTTCACCTGATAAGCCAGAATCTCAGGCTGGAACACAGGTACACATCTGAAAAAGAACGGAAGAACACAGTGTACTGGCAAAAATAAAAAATCCCACAGCTTGAGGAAAACTCTGCAAGTCCCTGAGAGGAACATGAAGAATTTGGATTTAAATCTAATTTAGCATATCTGGACTGACCTGCAAATATATTTTTGCACAGATGATTCTGCCAAGAGGAGCTTACGGGGGGAAGTTATATCAAGTTTGGAAGATGCAAGACAAGATGTCCTCACAATCTGATGGGTTTGGAAAACTTCATCGCAGTCGGATGGGGACAAATATTGCCAAGTCAAGATGTAGGATCCTAATAAGTATGAATGCTGAAACTAAATCAAAATGTGCTTCAATAAAGTATTAGTTCCCATGCACACTTATTTAACTTTTCTTTCTCCTTGTAACTAACTGTATCGCAATTTAATTGTGCAGAAATTATGAGTTTAAATAAGCTAAGCTGCCAAGACAAGTAGTCACAGAGCCAAGTTGGTGAGTAGTTGTAAAGTGGATTCAACATGAGAAGCACACTTATACACACCATTACACTTCTACTCCATAGTCACTTGCTGTCTGTTTATGGATGATTTGTCGTCTTTCAAGCCATGACCTAAAGACATTTTGGGAAAAGACAAACCCGACTGACAAACCCAAAGAGCCAGTAGCATTAGGAATCATCATCGAAACCTATTCACCTAACTTGAGGCCAAGTATGGAACTGCACTTTTTTTTCCACTTCTGGATGTTCTCTTATATTGAAAATTAGGAAAACACAGATATAAAAATTTTGGCCAATGACGATATCCGATAGAAATACTACAACCTTTTAAAAAAAAAGATCACTGCTTCAGTTAAACTCCGGTGCAGCATGACTGACAAACAAATACCACGTAACCACCCACATGACATCCTCTCCCCATCCAGAAACAAATGGTAATAACAGAGGTAAATATTGGCTGCTCATACCGTCCAGTTTTATTTTATGGACTGACACCGATTTGTTAAAAAATGACTACTATTGTCCAATACGAATGTTACTGCATCCCTATCGGAAATAAAAAGTTCTGTGAAATTAAGTTAACATTCCAGAACTACGGTGGTTTGTTAGACTATCCCACAACCAACCCATATCTTGAAGATCAAGCAATTTTAAAAAGGTCTTTAAAGTTTCTAGATACAGGAAGATATTTCACATGTCACTTTTAGGAGTGATGCAACATTTGCCCTGTTGCTGAAATGAGCTACACAAATAAATTTGATTGATTGATAGGAGATGATTGTGTCACCTGAAGCCTCTTGTAGCTTGTATTGTATTAGTGTGGCAAGCTAAGGATGTTTTAAGAGACTTTTTAATCTTTATTCCTGTCACAAAATTGAGCTTGCTCCTAGAAAACTCTGCAACTCATGATTTACTGCTCCATCTATTTTCCAAACCTCACCTATGATCATTATCCATGAAGGGTGACTAAGATCAGATAAGGTGAGGAACCCCATCCTTCAGGGCGAGATTACAGAGTCGGGTCCTCCATTTTGAGAGGAAGAAAGAAAGTTCAAGCGTTTGATCAGAATGCAACCATGAAGTCTCACAAGCGTGTCCCTCTGGGAGATCTCACGGCAAAAACAAAAACCTACAGACACAGGTACATCCAAAAGAATGACAGTGCAAAAGTAGATAGATTTTGTCACTCATTTTATCATGATTCATAATACAAAGTGGGATATGTCAAGCCTTTACTGTGTTTCCTGCATCAACGCACCCATACACCAGGAAATTTTAGAAGACTTCATGGTTCTTTCTGCTGACAAATTTTATAGAGATGCTGGTTTCATTTTCCAGTGGGACTTGGCACCTTTCCACACTGCCAGTGATTCCAAAAGCTGCTGTCATTACCATGATGTTTCTGTTCTTGATTAGCCAGTAAGCCATCTTGAGCCCAAACAGAACTTACAGTTTATTGTCAAGAGGAAGAGGAAGTTGTAGAGACACCAAACCCAACAATGCAGATGACTTAAAGGCTGCTTGCAAAAAGGTGTGATCATCCAAAGTAATATTAAAATTTTCTGAGAAACTGAAATTTCTTTTTCTTTAAGCCCTAATCATCAAAATCACAAGAAATCAAGACTTGAAATGTGGATGCAAGAAAATATTTTATATTACGTATATATAGGGACATTCCATTACCAAAGTAATGTGTTATGTAACGAGTACTATTGGTGACATCAATGAATATCTACATGCATTTGGGTGCTAAGAGTAATTTTTATTTGATGATGAGTTAAATATAAAATCTGACTACTCCAAATGGGGACCAGAATCGCAATCAAGATAGTAAAAACTGCAGAAGCAAAAAAATATATAGTTTATGTAAAATATGAGCATTTTAGCAAATCCATATGCAACTGATTTGATATGGTATTGTTTGTTTATGGGTTTTAAATAGAATTAGGAAGTGACTAAATGGTTTGAATTAGGGATTTGAAAGCCTGGTAGTGAAGTGCTGAACATATCTGGATAAGTTATAGAAGAAGAGCTGCGGCTAAAACCACTCCACTGGATGATAAAACGGCATCAGCTCCGGTCACCATCATGCCTAGGGCTCATCAGTGCAGTCTCAAAAGACATTCCACATTTACAATCAGGCTGAAAAGATAAAATCCTTTGCAGAGGTTTAAATCTTGAGGAATATAAGCTTGAGTGATTTCTCTCAAATTACTAAATGATAAAATTGGCAACCTGCTATAACGTCAAATTCAGCTTTTTTTTCCAAAGAGACTTATGACAATGGCCTTCACTTAAAGCGATAAATGTCTTCCACGTCCCGAAAACTGATAAATCGAGTCCTCATTTTTCAAGATAAGGAATTAGATAGGAGAATGGCAGGGCTCTAGCAGATGGATTTAGACTTACAGTGGCAGCCGAATTCTGCAGAGTGTTTCCCTGACACTCCCTCTGAATAATGCCAGAGTTGTCAGAAAGATTATCACTGCTTTAATGTAAGGAGGTGAACCAACATTAAATCTTGATAACCGTGGCAGGTAAATAAAACTTCAGTTCCCGCAAGGGGAAAAGCTTTGTTTTTTTTCCCCCTTCAATCCTAAAGCGCTTCCATCCTCCAAAATCGCTCCTTATCAAGTGAGGCAAAACGGACCTGGCCTTCGCTTTGGACTTAGACTTATAACTTCTAATTCGGATTCCAATCATCTTTATTTTCTCATCTGTGCAGGGGCAAAGCTAATGAGAATTAGCCGCTGAAGAGTCTCCGGCTAAGTAAATAGTATTTAATTCCTCAGATTCATGGATCCTCAGGATCTGAACTTTCATCTCTTCTGAAACCACTGTTACAAGACTGAAAGTATACAAGTATTCACACCCCTGGCAGAGCGACGTGTTAATTTATTTTTCAACCAACCAAGTAGTTTTTTTTTTCTGTCGGGAAATGAAACAGACATCTCTTAAAAGAAAAAAATAATGTAAAACGTGTAATTTCTTAGTTTTCTTTTTTATATTTTCTTTAAAAAAGTATGCAAAACATTGTATATGTTTATTTTGTTAATCATTGGAAAATAACTGACAGTATTATTGTATGTTTTCCGTTGGTATTTTGATGTTTTATCTTTAGTGATGAGCTCCATGTCTTTCATTATTCAAATTTTTTAGCTCCATTCAGATTGGAGATCTGAATGTATAGGGAAAATTTGATGATTTATCTAAACCTAAGTCTTTTAGTGGTGGGAATAATATTGGGCTAAGTTGTATGTGTCATCATGAGGATAAATTATTAAGTTAGCATGAGGTCTAGTATTTTTACAATGTGGTGAAGTGGCTGTAGTTTTAATCCATGCGTCTCAAAGGACAGTCTGGACATAAATTTTAATAATTCAGTCAGTACTTCAGAATTACTTGTTTTTTATGTCATATATCATGCAAGAAAAGGGTATTAAAAGGCCAGATCATTTTGCTTTTTGAGAAAAAAACTATTTCTTCATAGAATAATTCATCTTTTGACTGGTGTGAAAATGTATTTTTTTCTTTCCAGCACAATATTAACAAAGTTTGCCTCTGACTATTCCCTGCTTTCACAGTGAAAATCTGGAGGAAACCAGAAAAGCGTGCTGTGACAGAACTCCCTTCACACTTCAAACTTGGATGATCAGTAAATTAGCTTTTAAAATAGCATTAGCATGTCTGCTGAATGTCCCGCTGAATGATTCTGCAGCACACTCGCCAGATTTTTAGCTGCTCTGCAGCTCGAAAAGGCATAAATGCATGCTGCGGACATCTGTGATCGACACCACTGAAACAACGGTTCTTTAATTTTATTCAAAGATATTATTGTATTTTCCTCAAAACAAGTTCAACATGGCATCTGCAAAACCTGCCACATATGGGGATTCTCCTTTTGTGCTCTAAAACTATCAAAACATTTCGATCGGAGCACGAATTTCCCGCATCGACACCAACACCTAAACTCTTGAGACGTTCTGCAATATTTAAAGTGTAACTCCATAGTTTAAAGGTGTAAAACTCCCCAAAAAGTCAATGCTTTCTCCTTTTTTGTGCCTTCTTCCCTAGATGTCAGTTACAACAACAGAGATGGGTCTAAGTTATTGCGTGCTTCAAGGTAGATGTGAAACTGAGCATGTATTTGTGGTGAAACATTTCAGTAAACGCCTTCTGGGTTGTAGAGATCGGTACCAAACAGATGTATTGTCGTTTTAAACCTCTTAGCATGCAGAACGGATGGCAGTTGAACTGAAGTTTCAAACTATGTTTAGGCATGCAACTTTTGGAACTGTGCCACATGAAACAATACTTCGTTTTGATGCAGAACTACAAGAATATTTCACAATTTTTTTATTTTTTTACCATTTTTTTTCTCCGAAGAGTTTTTGCGGCACTAGTGGCTCATATTTTTTGTGACAGTAGGCTGACAGGAAAGGGGGAAGGAGAGGGGGGAAGACATGCGGCAAAGGTCGCCGGGACCGGGAGTCGAACCCGCGACGTCCGCGTTGAGGACTAAGGCCTCCAAACGTGGGGCGTGCTAAGTCCCTGCACCACCACAGCACGCCCCATTTCACAATTTAAAAAAAATAAGTTTGGAGTGTCATTTTTAGTAAACAATTTCATATTAGGCTGGTGAAACCTGAACCTCGTGATAGAATTTTACTTTTTTCTTGTCACTGGAATTAATTTAGAATGAGGCAGGCATGCGCAGAGTGATTCATGTCATAAACCATCAACTTCACTCGGTGAAAAATAAAGAGCTTTTCTCAAAAACATTGCTAATATCTAGTTTTATTTTGTGTCATGATATTGTCTTGTTTAACAAGCTTGCCAAGTCAGATTGGGTTACCACTACCAAAAGTGTATCAAGATTAGGAAGACACGGAAATGTTTTTCTTTGGTCTTACAAGTGGAGAACCAAGGAAAAGGTTTCATATCTACAAAATGATCTATCAGATTGACAGTACTTTAAGTGCATTTTTTATATATATAAAAAAAATCAATTAAAGCCCAGACTTAGGCTCACCAGTTAATCATCTACTGCATGCCAACTTTCTAGCTCTCTGCTATCGTCTCGTTGGTGCCAACATATTTTATGGACATCAACCTGTTATCTTTGGTCTGAGTTCACTCATCTCACAAACCCAAACAACAACCGTGACTCGGAAAAACCAAACCTTTAAACGGTGTCACAATTCATTTTCTTTCTTTGTAATCATCACTTTGCAATTATGAGATAATAAAATATAAAGTCAGGATGCAATATTGGAGGGCCGTGTGTTTCTCAAGTAATTTATGAGGCGGCAGGATGTGTGCCACCCCAGCTAAAAAAAGAAATGGAAGGTTTTACAAACGTATCAGGGAGAGGAAGACAGAGGAACAAAAAAAGAAAAAGAAAAAAAAATCCTCCAAGTTTGATTTACAACTGGAATGGAGAGCAAAATGAATGTGAGGCTGTGAAGCTGATACCTCCCATCTGCTGTGCTGTAGGACAGAGGCGAGCAGCCATCTGTGCCCGAATCTGCTTTAACATTTGCAGTTAACTCTGAGAAACAGACAATCTAGATAACAAGCACAAGAGTATACTGTCTGCTAATATAGGAACGGCTTAACTTAATATACATTGTGCGAAACATACCCTCTAATACATCTGCCAGAGGAAAGAAGTCATTTCCTTTTTCATTTTCAATGCTCAACACATTCTAATAACTGTGTGGCGTTATTTTAGAGCAAATGCGGTGCGGGCTGTTTGACTGTGTTGGCCATAACCATTGCTCCTACCCATTCAATTCCAAATATTAGTATCGTTAGCAAGTGTAGTAGGACATTTGCAGGGTTCAATATCCTTTCATATATTGGTATAATTTTGGATGAATCAGATGTGAGAAGAAGGTAAAAAAAAAAGCAAATCTAATCAGATCTGTCCTGCCTCACAAGGAGGCCATGATGAGTGTTTATACTGTTATGGTAAAAAAAATTAGGATTAATTAGTGCATACATCTGACAAGGCGGGTGATAAACAATGTAGGGTTTTACAAGAACAAGAAGAGATTTCAGAAATATTGTAGGGGAAACTTAAAATCTCCTTTTTAAAATGTTCAAATATATTAAAGGTATGGAGGAAGTAACATATTCTGACAGGCGACATTTGCACCGCCCAGGGCGGCATTTGTGGGTGTCCCACACACAAAAAAAAAAACGTAATTTGTTTTTAACAAATCGATCAAGTATTTATTACTATTTAATCCCTTTGTGCATAAGGAGTCGAAACAACAAGACATAACCACCAAAAACAGTGGTTGGGGAAAGCAAGTATAATTAAAATCTTACAGTACGTAGAGAAATAATATTTCATAACTAATTTATTCTGACGAATGGAAATTTTAACAAAAAGACAGTGACATCACAAAACAGTCAAATACTCTGTTTTTATAACATCAAAACTTGCACAAATCAAACCATGAGCATGTCAAAAACAGACAAGCATAGTTACAAGCTGTGATGGAACTACTTCAATGCTTTTTAAATTAATTATTTAATCATATAATTTTTATTTTTATTTTAGGTTACTTCAATACTACCTTTTGTTAGTCAACTCATAATAGTAGCTGGTGGCACACAATCCTTTTTTCACTCTTACTAAATAACGAATGCTATCCATTAACTATTCATACATATAAGAATTTTGATTTGAAATAGCATCACTAATATTCCGGAAACTTTTTTTTTTTTTTAGAGTGGCCATTAATTGGCAACATTAAATCATAAGAAACAAATCATTTTTAAAAATCTATAACTTGGAAGCTGTGGTTCATTTGAGTTTCAATTACTACTTTTCTAACTTCCTTTCTATAGTAGATAACTGCGCTACAGTGCTAATGCTAGCTCACACGTGAACAGAAAGAAAGTGTAGATATTCAGGTTCAGACAAGTTCATGATGCTACAGCTATCATTTCTGTCTATAAGACTCCTTCAGCCACCTTTGAGGTTCCAACACATTATTGGTTATTAACAGAGAGGAGGCTAAATGTTGTCCAACTAGATATTCTTGAACACTATAACGCAACTGTAATCAAATGCACGCTGTCGCAACAAAACACAAAGACTCAGTTAAGCAAAGGGTGAACAACCAATAACTGTACACACCACAGACAAGAGGGACAGTGAGCAGCAATGAGACGGTGAAACCTCAATGTCACAAATCACTGTCCCTGGGCTTAGCGTGAGCTTCCCCGCGTGGATGATTCACATTGTGAGGCGCAATTACCAGCGTGACATTTGCTTTTAATTGGGTTACCAATGACTCCTTTCTGAGGCAAAAGGTCATGTTCTGGCACAAGTCAAAGTCTTCTGCCGCCCATATTTTAGAGGAACGCTGATGAAGGATGAGTCTGGCAAAAAAAAAATCACACCCGCCCTAAAAGTGACATTTACAGTCATTTACGACCTCTTTGGTAAGTGGAATTACGTCGCCCATATGGTAAATTGTATATCAGCTCCTGTGTAAACACCACAATGTCATGTGTGGGCATGAAAGTTAAACCGTCGCCAATAAAGGCTCTGAATCACCTCCTATACAGCATCTACAACCCATCAAATCGATGAATGACTTAATGTGGCTGCAGTGGATAGTGCTGCACTACTTTAGCTTTTAAACATGATCAAATCTGAGTTTTAACATGTGCTGAAAGTAATTCTACCGTGTCAGTTTTATAGCTAATGCTTTTAGGCTTTTTATGGACTTTTTCACCTCATCATAGCCACTGCCAACTTGAAGCATTGATGCATATTAATATCAGCAAACCACAGTACATGATTTCTCTTCCTTGGCCTTAATTTGTTTAAACGCTCTAACCGGCGAGGCCGCTTTAATCATCAATCACCTGCTAAAATACTGGAAAGCTTCAGCCTGCGCCAGTCGACGACAGTTAGAGCAATTTCGCCACTTACTCACTTTTTGCAATTAACTAATCAGGTCAGATACTAAGGGAGCTGGCCCCAAGGTGTTTCCTAGCAACTACGCCGCCGTGATCGGTCCGCAGCGTCGGTGTGTGTGCTTCTGTGGAGAGTGGGGGGAGAGTTACTGCCGCAGTAAACCTGTCTCTCGGCCATAAGTGATTTGTGACTTCCCACTCTTTTGCTATGTCAGTGCAGCGAGGAGAGCACGCATTGCCTTTTGTTTGAGCGAGCCCCACTTTTATTACAGGAAAGCGATTGGCAGATGGCGCGGAATATTCCTTACACTACAGCTCTCTGTTTGTGTAAAGGACAGTGCAGCTCTCACTCACCATGACAGAGATGTTTAAGGTGTTTCAAAGAGCGCCGCATAACGCATTGTATATGCTCGCGAGATTTTCCAGAGGAACATATGTGCTTAACATATTGCAGGGGCGAGCCATCCCACAAGGTCAGATCGGAACAGCTGATGTGCATATTTATATTCAGATACGATTCCCTTGTGCTTTGATATCCTAATAAAAGGTCAGATTAGTTCTTACGAACTGAAGTTTAGTCGCTACACTCAGGCTTACGTGAAATCATTAACAGAGGTAATAGGATCTGCACAAGGTGTCTTTTGCTCTGGGTTCACTCCATCGACTTTCAAAGATATTAAATTAATCATTCCACATTTAATCCTCAGTGCATGACTCAACGATGGAAGAAGTCTAATTTTCCTCAACTGTAGAGTTTGCTTCATGCTTTAACATCATGGGCGACTTGACTTTGAGACCGTCAACAACACCGTTTATACTTTAGAGCTGATTTTAGGCTCAGTCAAAACGGATTCAACTGAAAACAAGCTAGCTTTAAATAAGCATTGGAAACAGCTAAGTAAAATTTTTAGAGGTTAACACACTTTGACAACACTGTGTAATATATTGCTTAGTGGATCCCAGAAGTCAACACATCTTTGTTTAAAAAAGTTTGTCTTTGTCAGGTAACCTTTAAATGAGCGATACAAATAAACAAAAACAGCTGCAATAAGCGGGTTTCACATCCTTAAACAAATACCTTGTTGAATCACCTTTTGATTCAATTTCGGCATTCAGTTTCCTTTCCCTTCAGTCTGTCGGCATCCAATGTTTTGACAGTATTTGAACACTCTACCTTGCAAAACCTCTTGAAATCTATCAGATTGTGAGAGCATCTGTTGTGGCACCTTTTCTTTTGGCTAACTCCATAGATTTCTTGTCAGATTAGTCTCTGGAGCCTGACCTGACCAATCACAGACATACGTTCTTCCGTGGCGAAGGCATTCTTTTGCTGACCTCGATGCATGCTGGGACTCGTAGTGATGCTGAAAAATATCTAAAGGTGCTAGGTCAGTAGTGACTTGTATTTCAAACTTTTTATGAGTTCATTGGTCTTCATAAATCTCAGAAGAGAATACATGTTATTGCCAAAAGAAGAATGCATAAACACAACCAAAAGCAATACAGTATGCTAATCTTTTTGCCCTTTAGATGCAAAACACTTTCCAGCCTAGCAACAACCCAGAAAGTAGTTGAACTACACAATGTACAACTCTTCACTTGAGTCTACTGTCAGAAAAATACCATGCCTTGCCAAGACATACCAAACATTAGTAGAACACAGATTGGTAGGACAAGAAGAAGCCCTTACTATTATACCTCCCATATGCAAGTCCACAAGATCATGCTATCCTCTGTGAAGGACTGTGCAGTAGAATTAGTCCCTGCACACATGGAGAGTTTTAACGAGTCGGGGCAACACTTCAAAGAACCTGCCAGCAATAAATTCTCCATCACTGTCCCTGCACCCAACAGGATTATAGATTTTGTGGGGGAAAGTAGTTGCGCTGACATCTATGGCCATGAAAGTCTTCTTAAAACACCCATCTTGCCACGGCAAAAAATAAAAAATAAAATTGGTCAGCAACATCTTGCTAAAGGATGTCTTGTCTTGTCTACAAATGATGCGGACTGCTGCATCCGTCGTCCGTTGTTTTCCACCCTCAAAGATACCAAACCGTATATCAACATGTGCGGCGTAAGAAAGAAGGCTCAACATTTCAAAGCTCTTGCGGAGTATGAACAGGTCTTTAACATGTCTTTACAATTATTATGTTATCATGGTTATGCTAGTCCAAAGTCACATCTGTGTTTAACTTTCCAGTCAGCATGTTGGAAAGTTAAAACATTTAATTTAAACTAATGCAGTCAACTGCACCAGCTAATTCTCTAAACAGGGCATTGCTTTCCATAATCATAATCTATTGTCACATATAGAACTTTAAATGGATCAGTTACAAAATAAAATGTGTTTCTCACTATAATTACTGTTCTAACAACTGTTCATTTTGGTACAGCTGGAGGTTCCGATCTGAATAAGAATTATTATATTAATATGAGCAGAGCTTTCTTGTAAACCCGGCTATCAAGCCGCTGCGTAATATGCTGTAATACAACACAGAGACTGTTTCAATGGGCTCCCCGTATGCACCTCTAATGAATGGTGATCAACCTTAGATTAATGGACAACTGCAGTTATACTTTGTCTCACATTAACATTATGGCCAAGTGGACTGCTGGGGGAGGCGGTGGGGAGCCAGCGACAGCTCTGAGCATGTGAGAGGCAGATCATCTGCACATTTCTGCATCTGACATTTTCTCATAAACCGACTGGCATACGGGAGGAACTAAATGATCCAAAGACACGCGAACATTGATTATCCTTGACATGCTTGTTCTTGTGATGGGAGTGGAGATAGAGTGTGAAATCATTTCCCACTTTTTCATCCCCGCCGCCGCCGCCTAGCAAAGCGATACTTTAACAATGTTATTCTGAGAATGTGCTGTTTAGTAACACCAAAAACACTGTCACTTTCGCCAGCCACTGATGACTTCATTAGGCTGTATAAACTGTTCATTAGCTCAAGAAGTTGAAAAGTGATCTCGACTTGGAACAAAGCTTTGCTTTGATCAAGCTCAGTCATCCCAAGAGGGGGCTGGCTCTTTGTCTTTGTGATATCTTGACAATAAACCCCACAAGTCTATCTGCTACAGTTTGCATGAGAAGAGAGACATTTTGGGGGAGTGAGCCAGGAAGAGGAGGGACACTTTTGCCCGATGGTGAGTCTACATCTTACAAGGATTGGGAGGGTCTGTGCGTACGCGTGTTCCTGTTTGTGTGTCTGAGCTGACAATTCAGAAGTTGCCTTGGATCTCACCCCAGCAGCGGCTCCCGCTAGCAACTCTCAGTCTGCTGTGTTTGTAGATTACGGCGGCTGTTGATATTGCAAAGTTTTTTTTTTTTTTTCTTTCGCCAACTTCAAAAGTTTGACAGATCTCGCTGGAAGTCGGAGACCGAACCACTTACAAAGCATTATTTCCTTTACACTCCATTCTACCTCTGTCCACACATTGAATCTGTCACCGGCGTGACCACTACTTCGACCACACCGGGATCGACACGCAGCTGCATACAATTCTATGATCTGTACAAGTCTGATGTCTCCTTGCCTGCATTAGTTAAGCCTTAGAGATGTTGGAGGAGAAAGAAGAAAAAAAAGCAGTAAGATGGACTGCTCAATCAGGCTCACAACAGCTTTAGAAGCTGCATTAATGCGAGGCAGCGGGGGCCCAGGCATTTGTGGCTTGCCACTGGAAAGCAGGCATATTAAAAATCCTGTGGAAATCAAATACAACAACTTGAAAGCCTTTTAAACTCCACGAGAGCAGAGAGTTAGAGTGCATTACAGTGCGTACGTTAGGAAGTAAGGATGGTTAGCGGTAAATGACATTAATCATGCACCCACTCAGTGTGTTCTGGAAGCTTTTGAAGTGTTGCGGAGTAAATGCTTGAGAGACCTTGAAAGTGTATGAATAACTTCTCATGTCAATCACACAGACATTATGGGCTTGAGTTTTGTTTTTTGTTTTTTCTGTTTTTTTTTTTTTTTTTTTTAAATATTACACATTTTATAACAAATTGGAAATACCTAACAATCTCCAACAAAATTAAAACAGCTGGCAATAATGAATGGCATCAGTCAATTTGTTGAAGTGGTTGCGGTAAAAGCAGGAAAATTGGCCAAATGGTAGGAGCTGAGTAATTTTAATTATGCCTTTTATATATCTGCTGATGGGTCGGGCTGGCCATGCTGACCTCTGCTCAGGACATTATGTGCCCTGCCGTAAGGATGTGAAAATCTGAACTGGATCGCCTAATGAAGGACGAATTGTCAACTCTGTGCCTATTTCTGTCACAATGGGTCCAATGCTAAATAAGTATGCACTGATTTTCTGGGGAAGAGATGGCGAGAAGGCCTAGCTGTTCATTTCCTAAAGCCACTTAATGCTAGTCAGCCGGATGCTGGAGTCTATTCATTAACTCACAAGATGTGGGAAACACCGCAGAGAGGGACGCTGTCCGTCCCTGGAATGAGAGACACCGGTCTACTGAAACAACAAGCAGGAAACATTGGTCTGTCATGTGGAAAGAAACGTTCGAGTTCTATAAACAACCACCCTCGGCATCTCTGTGCACTATTTACTATGCATAGCAATAGCGTTTCTTCATGGCGATGACATCTATCAGGTGCTTATTTGGTTAAAACAAACTGCATTTTCTCCAGCTGTGACAAACTAATAGCGCCACAAAACAATACCAAACAGATGAAAGTGTGTGGCTTTACTATTATTCTGCTGCTGTTTTATGTTGGGGGTTAAATTTTCAGCCACTTCTTAGAAAAGTTTAGCCTTTTTAAAATACTTTGTCAAGTTAACAGCTAACATACAGCAACGTACAAAACTCCTGAACACATTCTAACTACCTTACATTATAAATCCATTTAACATCCCGACTATAATGTTTGCAAATGATATGGAACTGTAGTTATTCCCGCAGTCATTGTTCTCTCTGTTCAAGTACCTATGTATCTGACTGACACTTCCATAGTATAATATCAGACCAATACTCCAATACGCTGAAAAATTTAACTCTTCTGTCTCTGTCTTGTGATCCTACTGCCATCTTAAGCAATATACCACTTAACTAAAAACAACCAATCAGAGCCAAGAGGAGGGTCTTAGCGCAGTCAATCATTCTGGTGTAACGTGTTGCTCACACCCTCTCCTTTGCTCTCTGCTATGCTACAGCTAATTCCTCACATTGCGAATGCTCAGTCTAGTTAGCATGGCCACAGATCACGGTGGACAAGCAGTTTTCCTGCAACAGTGAGTTGTTTTATCACTTTTAGCACATTGAGCAGCGTGATTGACAGCGCTAAGACCTTTCTCCTGGCTCTGATTGGTTATTTCTGACCAGGAAGGGGGGTATTTCTGAAGATGGCTGTGAGATTACGAGGAGAAGGTAGAAGAGCCTGATTTTATCTATCATGTTATACTGTCATGACATGGTGACAGGTATAACATTTTTTTTTTTTTAAAAACTTATATATAAGTTACTTATATATATACTGTGAAGTTACATACTGCAGCTTCCCTAGATGAGGTCATCATGTAGGAACTCAATTTTCATTGTCACAGTTAAAACAGGATAAATCTATGAAGCGCTAAATTCCTTCTCACAGCAATGTACTTCCACAACCCAGTAGGACTATCGGGTCGCTATTTCACACAAAGACTGCCTTCAAACATCAACATAGAAGTGTGTGGCTTTACTATTATTCTTGTTGTCATGGTAATGCAAGGATAAACCTTGCATTACCATGACAACAATCATGTCCAAATATGGAAGGACCTATTCTGCTGACATTGCAGAGGAACGGACGCATTGTTACTACCAGCCATTTATAGGGGAAATCACAGGGTACGACCTCAAAACCCCCTGGTAGTGATTACTAGCACCGTGGTGGAACAAACACCATGTGTGTGTTTCTGCATCGTGTTGGGGCGTCACCTTTGTATCCCAAACATTATCCAATTAAACACGGACAAGCTAAGGTACAACAGCTGCAGGCAGACCCACCACAGAAGAAGACACGGCTGTATGACTGTTAGGCACAAAACTGCCTCTTGTGTCCAGGCCAGAGGGGGCGCCACACTCTACTCAAACCAAGCAATGCTTTGATTCAGCTTTTTACGTCCTCTTTTAAAAAAAATCCAAAACATCAGCTGTAATGAACTTGAAAACCCTAAATGCTGAAAGCATCTGCTGCTAATCAGGCTAGGTGACGGATACCACAGAGCACCTTAGAGCTTGTTGAGCTGATGCATAACTGAGCAGAGGCAAAACAGTGGGATGTGGCTAACTGATGGAAAGTTTGATGTGGAGATGCTTCTCTCAGTTTTGCTAACCTTGCCACTGTTTAGGTTTTACAGATGCAAATTGTGCATGTTTGTCTTCCACCGTCTGGCAATTATGATGCTTACACTGTGTGAAAGCCTCTTACTCTGATAATCAAGCAGATTGAAACAAGAGTAAAACAACTTGAATGGAACTTTCTAATCGTGGCTTAAAAAAAAACATTTCCAGAGACAGAATAAAAAAAGTTGCAGATTTTAAGCCTACATCAAGGATACGTTTCATATGTTTTAATTCAATTACCGGGAAGAGATCAGTGTTGTTGTGTAGTTATGCTCATTATGAAAGTAATCCTATTGCAGCTTTTACTTAGATACACATTTTGCTGATCACTGAGGGAATTAAAGCAAGATTACTTTGGCTGCATCACAGATTTTAAGGTTTTAAAGATTAGAAAGGAAGATTAGAGGTTGAAACACTAATTAGAATATTTTGTTAGTTTGTATTTTTTAAAAACGACTTTGATGAGTGAAACCCTGACAATCGAGATGAGTCAATAACGTGGCTGAACGAACACTCATTTCTGCCGTTTCAGAGAGCTTTGATCTGGAGAGTGAAGATGTAAAGTTACGAAAAGAAAGACAAGAGACCACATTCCATTAATGTGGGACAGACTGTAATTACCGTTATTATGTGTAACCCTTGCGTCTAATTTCCTTCACCCCCAGGAATCCACGCTCTTTTGTTACTAAATCAATTTGACTTTTGAAATCAACGAAGAACATCCAACAGCAAATGTAAAACATGTTCCCCACCCAACTCTGGCTGTTTAATTAATCATACGGAAATTAAAAGTAAAAGGAGAGAGTTTGACCTTAGTCCTCCGTCCTCCGAGAGTTAACCCATGTCCGCAGTCCATGACTATTTTTACATTATTTTCAATTATCAGCTGAAACACAGAAACCCTTGGGGGGAAGGTAGCCTCATTTTTCTGCCGAGGCCCCGTCACAGAGTCACATTAAAATCATTCTTTATATACTTCAACTGTAGAAGCACAGTCAGTTGGTTCACACTAAGGTTTTTGCCCTCAGTGTGCTGCATCCTCCATGTTTTGTTACTGAAAGAAGACACTTGAACAGTATCGCTTCTGTAAGTAACAAAGTTACTCATGTTCATGACAGGTGTTATGTCATGTTGATGACTGTGTCATGACAGTCTTATTCACAACCCGTCAAATAAAGTGTTACTGTTTTGTTTTAGATTTTGGCACTAAATTAAGATAAATTTAAGTTAAAGTAATGTTTATTTTGTCCACTTTGTAATGTATTTCAGAATATCATCAACAAAAGTTTATTTCATCGACTCAATTAATTCCTATTCCAGTGAACAGGAATTCCATAACACAACATTAGTATATCGAAAAAGATTTTTTTCCTTATGGTCTTGCGTAATAAATGAAAATACTAGAAACATACCACTCTGTGTTCAAACTGATCTATTGCAGTTTCACTTTAAGTATGGGATTTCTGCAATAAATCAGTTTTTTGATGTTCTTCACGTTTATTACAAGATCTTCTTGTGTTTTCTTTTTAGCATTTGTTAGTCCAAATGTCCTCTGTTCATGTTCTTTTCCAACATCCCATCTTCAATCAAAGACACTCCATTTCTCTGAAATATTGACACCTAAACGTCTCTTTGACAATCCAGACCGGAACAGCGAGGAATATTAATGTCCGTGCAACAGAAATAGTTTGTTCATTACAACCCTATTATTTTACAGTTATGGAAAAACTCCTGCTGCCAGATGCCATTACTACATAAACCTGCCTGAAATGTCACTGAACAACAAGATAAAGGGGGGGGGAAAAAGAAAGTCACTTGAATAATAGAAGCATTCAGCTGCAGGCCTAGTGGCCGGGATAATGATACTGTCTTGTTGTGCACCAAATACTTCTACGCTCAGCGTGACAGCGTCTTAATTAATAAACGCTCTTGGGGCTCCTCAGTGGACCGGTCGCCCGTGGTGATTGGCAGATGGATTAATACCGTCAAACCCCCGAGACACGTGTCACATTCCACTTGAAGCTATTGCTATTGGTTTCAAGGACAGTTTCAAAACCTTGATGCCTGTCCTCTGAGTGCTCTGCTGCACCCAAAAAAAGCAAAAGATATGAGTTTGTTCCGTTAAAATTTAGCTAATAAAAAAAAGAAGTAAAAAAATCAAGTTGTACAATAATTTTATCTGTTATTTTTGGTCACGAGGATGTATGAACTTTCATCCTGAACTCTAAGACGAGAGAAGCAACTAAATCACGTTATGGGAACAAAGTGTGTGGCGTTCCATCTTTGTGAATAACAGAATCTGTAAATACTGCAGCTTCTGTTTCAATTATTGTTGAAGAAAAATCTGAATGTAGCCGTTATCTACCTGGGGTTTCACTTGTGTGGGATTGTCCTGTGAAAGGTGAGCAGTCGCATCCAAAAAAAGCAGGTGTGATTAAATTTCAAACCATGGCTCAGAGGATGTTTAGCTTCTTGTTCTAGTCTGACCTTCTGCCTCTGCCGCATTATTGTTTTATTGTTTGGAGACTGTCTGTTTTTAGGGTTTAGTTTGCACCGTTTCCCTCTCCTCTGCTGTCTCTGACAGCCTCCGCTTCCAGTTTGCAAGGGGTGAAACGACGGGGACGTACTTTTGTGTTTTGACAGATTTGAGTTAAATGTCTCACAGACATTCTGCCTGTGATGACGATTTTTCTTCTTTTACTCCAGCTGAAAAAATAAACCTGCGACAGACTGGCGACCTGTCCAGGGCGAACCCCGCCTCTCGCCTGGAACGTAGCTGGAGATAGACACTAGCACCTCCTGACCGCACTAGGGACAAGGGTGTTAGAAGATGGATGAAAAAATAAACAGAAAATAGAGCAAGAATGTGAAGGTGGAGTAATTGTTTAACATGGGAATTACTCTCATGGCAGTTACTGATCTAAATCCAATGACAGAGCTGTGGAGGAAAAAACATGGTGGCCAAGAAAAAAAATTATATATGTGACTAACCCCATTTTAGTTATTGATTCAATTTTACTAATAACGCTCAGGTCTGATTATTGCCAGAATCAATGAATCTCTTAGACAGAGCCTGTGGGACAAGAGATGTCACAAAGCAACACGTCTTTTCTCGATCTTAAACAATTCAGGAACTCATGAGAAACAAAGTCCAGAAAAGGTTTCAAAACTATTTAAGTCTCCAAGATATTCCACTTAGATATTTCTCCCAAATTCCTCATTCTCACCACATAAACCACCATATCTAAAAGCAGATGTTTGCACACACATAAAACCACAAAAACAGGCTAAACTTTTACTGTTTTCCGACAGAATTACAAAAATTTGTATTATCTGAAGGCCGAGGCAATTAAATCATTTTTCCCTTTACTTCGCTCCTCAAAATCAGCTATTTAAAATGTATTTTAATGTTGAATATCTATCTGATTTTATGTTGTTGCTTTTTTTATTGAACAGTGTCTCTGAGAGTCATGAAAAGCACTTTATAAATAAAATGTATTATTATTTCAAAGTCAGATGTGCATACATTTCTTAGTAGATGGTAAAATTGCCTTTTAAGTGGTATGAATTATTGTTCATTTGGAAGATCTGCTTGTTGCCAAGTTTTAATTTCCTGGCTGATGTCTTGAGATGTTAAAACCTAAGGTTTTTTTTCTGGTTTTGCCATATTTTTCAGATGTGCAATACTCCCTCTTGCAGCAAAACTCCACCAATAACGATGCATCCGCCTTAATACTTTGCAAGTTGGATTTTGTCCTCAGTTACAAAAGATTCCCCTTCTTTCTTTTAGTACGATTTTCTTCAGACCACAAGATGTCTCTAAAAACTTGCAAACTATAATCTAGCTCTTTGTTTGCCCTTAGAGTAATGACTTCTTCCTCTGATTGGCCTTTCAGCTAATGCTGATGTAAGACTCTCAATTGTTTGCACTCTCTTTTTTTTCCAAATCTTTCTGTAAAGGCCAAGGTTTTTCTCGCAGACTCGGTTGCTTTAACTCTACTGAAGCCTATCTTTCACTTTCTGAAATCAACATTTTATTTCCTCTCATTTCTTGCTATGTCCCCCCAGCGGGTTCTCCATCACGCTGGTTCCCTGGCTCAGCTCTGCCTGGGGCTCAACTTCTGAATCTGCTTGTCTTTGGGAGATGATTGGCGGCTGGACTACAGCCAGGGACAGCTGGTCTCTGAGAAACCGTGTCTGTGTTTGGAATACATTAATAGTCGGCAACTCAAGGTGCCTTGATGTAGTTGACAAGGTCGCGCTGCCTTTGACACTCCATCTTCTTTCAATATCTGCTGTGACATTTTGGATGTAGATCTTTCTTTTCAGCACTTCCTGAAATGAATTTAGCCCCATCCAATTTTAGGTTTTATTGCCTCCACGCTGCATTAGAACGATATTAACACATACCTCTGTCACTCACTGGCGTTGGCATTTCTCTTGCTAAATTGCCTGCTTTTACTGTCGTGGGAAGCATATTTTTCAAGCGTTTCCCTGCAGTTTATTCAAACCTTTTCTTTATCAGGGGCGGACAAAATGATGTACCCCCGAGTTTTAACGCAGCATTTGTTATTGTTGCCTAATTACAAACTGCATGTTTACCACTCCACTGGGCCATGGATAATTCAGAATTGCTCGTTTTAAATTAGCTTCAGTGCCAGGCAATGGAGGAACTCTCGCATAAGTTTTAAAGGCTTCACAAACGTCACAGAAAAATTTCATTTCTTCATGGTTTATCTATTCATCTTTGTGGGGAAACTGAGATAATTAACAAATATCAATTATTATACATCTTGTGGAAATGATTGTTTTTTAAAAGCGGGTCCAATGCCATTGGTGCTTAGGACTTAGGTGCTCATTTTGTTATAGAAATGCAACCTGATGTGAAGAATTGCAGAGAGGGACTCTATTTGCTACTCTGGAGTTACTTATTCCTGTAACAACAGGAATGTATTGTTGTATTCTTCATACCCAGCTTTCGTAAACGCTTTGGGAGACTTTGGAAAGTGTTGGTGGATCAGCTATTCAGTAAAGTGCAGCAATATTTAGCACACAATCAGGAAAAACGCCATGGTATCACTGCATTTAAAGTCTTTGGCCCCCATGTGGCCAGATTGTGAAAAACACCCAGTTGTGATCTTACACTTTAAAGCTGAAATACTGGGAAAGCCCCGTTTAGCAGTGGCATATATTTATAATGAAGTATAAGGTTAGAAAAACATTTTTTATGGGAATTTTTTGTTGTTGTTTCAACAAGGAATCTTGGCAATAAAGCAAAAACATTTGGAATGACTTTCTATGTCACCTGAAAAAGGAAAAAGCACATTTTTCATTGTATTTACCCATAAAAAAAAGCTTCCAAAATCACTTCTGCAGTGCTAAAAAAAACACACACTTGTGTAGGAAGCGCGATCATTTGGAGAGGTGTATTTGTTACTAAAAGAACAAAACTTAGGCAAGGCAATTTCTATGCACAGACCAACCTGCACTGACTGGCAACAAATGCAGGTTGAAGAATGAGATGCCATTGCACCGCGGTCAGTGACCAAGCTGTAGGGCAGAATGAGAAGAGGTAGCCAGGCTGGAGAAAAAAAAATGTTTCTACATGTTCGGCATGTGGAGGAACGTGTGGCAGTGGTGACATGTTCAAATTAAAAACAGACTTTATTTAGTTCATTTCAATTCTGTGTTGCAGAAAAAAAGGATGTGCTTTTGTTTTGACAGGTCCTAACAAGACAAGGACCAACACCAATGTTGACACTACGTGAAGTAAGGTGTTAAAAGACACATTCTCCAAGCCACAAAAAAAAGAAGCAAATATTCCGCTTGATTCAATATGATGATATTTTCTATGATTTGCTTTTCTATTTCTCTTGTGTTGTTTGTGATTTGTTGTAATGTTCTTTTCCAGATCATTAGTTAGTTTTCTACAAAGGACAAACAGGATAAGATGTAGTTTCCCCCTTCCATCGCATTATTATTATTTTTTGCTTCTCCTGATTTTACAAAATTTGTATAGAGAGAAAAAATGTTTTTTCTCTCTATACAAAGAAGTCTCTTTGTATAGAGAGATTTCTTTCTAACGCTGAAAGAGAAATTCAAAGGCTTCTCCAGCTCTCCTCAAAGGAATCTACATGACAAGGAATAAAAGAAGGTGAAAGTGATTTTTCAGAGAAATCGAATAGAAACCCATGACTGTTTCTCAGACACCAGTCTTCCCAGATGCTGCAAATCAAATAAAACCACAAACATGTTTTTTCCAGAGTTATTGGATTGCAAGCAAAATATGGAAGCTTGGTCTGAGCAGAAAACCTGTTTGTATCATGGCCGTTTGTTCATGAAAGAAAGTACAACCTATGTACTGGAGTATTCTAGAAACCATTGTTAAGGATTTGCTAAAATAGCTTTTATTTTCAGAATATACTTTCTTGTTGAGCATTTAAGGGAAATCCCAACACAGCCTTAAACTTGAATTCATTTATCCAGTGAAGAAGAAAAAAAGTAAGAGTAACAATTTCTATAAATTAAATGCAACTTGAGCCATTTTTAATTGATATTTTACCTGTGGAATTGCACATATGTCTCTTTTCAGAAACTTTCATCTGTTACAGATAACCATAAACCAATTTGCACAATAAATTTTAAAATTTCAAATTGTCAGCTGAACAATCTGCTTTTCTGCTAACCATACCAATCCTGCCTAGATAAATTTGTTATACTGTGATTACAGCAATGGTGGTCAAAGCACATGTCTCACCTTCCTGACTTTTCATTAAACTTTCTTCTAAGCCAATCCAACCTCTAGCATCCTCAGGAAGATTCACCTAGAAATCCAATGCAACACAATCACCAGCTACTTTACCAGGAACACCTAATCAGCCGATTGATCAAACTAGCCAATCATTATTCTGTATACGGATGCCAAGAAGTGGACTTGAAGCTGAAACTGAGCACAAGATTAAAGATTCTTTGAATGGGGCATGGCTATTGGTATCAGATGGGCTGATTTGAGTATTTCTACAGATAATGATCAGTAAAAAAAAAAAAAGAAAAAAGTCTAAGGACAATATCCTGAGGGTGGCAGTTGAGTGGATGGAAATGCCTTGTTGATGTCAGAGTAAATACCCAGGAAACAGAGGCTTAAGGGAGCAGAGTATCACAAAGCTCAAATCACCTCAAACTGGCTTCTTGAACCTGCTAATGAGTTGTCTAACTCCACTGGCCTCTGTAGTCACCAGATCTCAATCTAATAAAACTTGCAGAAGAGGTGGGACAGCAGATTAGAATCAAAGTAAACTGTTTTCTCTTTCTCTAATGAACTCTAACTTGTTCACTAACGTTTCTAAAGTCCGGCCTTGAGTTGAATGCCTTTAACTTATATGCAAACCTTCTCAGATTGATGGACCAGTGACAACTTCTTTTGTGAAGTTATTGCCAATACCCTCCCATCTTGTCATTGTTTTATTACGTGCTGGCATGCTTCAAGGAAACTGAATAATCCTTATAGCCTTCGCTACATTGGTGGCAAGAAATTTCTCCTCTAAAACTCGCCCGTTGTGTTTTCCCTCCTTGTCATTGTGTTGAACATTACTGCACACCCCAGACCAGCAAACTGAACAATTGTTCTTCCTGTAAAATGATAGACCTCAAACTGTTTCTAAATACCTGTTTCAGATTGTGGAATCAGTGACACTTTCTGGCTCTGGTGTTTTAACACATGCCTGCTTGCCTCAGACCACCAAACTCCTTACTTTTACATTGGCGGCCAGATTGGCTGTAAATCAAACAATCAAGTACCTTTAAACAGCAACACCTGACTGAAACTTTTCCCCTTAAACAATAGAAGCAGCAAGAATATGTATGTATAATTCTGTCTTTACTGCTTCATTGAAAGCCATGAAAACAAACCTTTCCTATCGTTACTTGAAAACCACCAGACAGTGACTGATACTGTCAAATATTCAGGCTTCTGGTCAGCTGGCACAATTTAGTGTTGTGTGAAACTACTGCCAGTGTATCACTCTGTTGTAAGGCTGACTTTGCTCGATCTATCACAGCCAAGGACAGCCCTCCTTCTGCCTTTGTAGCCCTGATTTGACTAGTTATTGAAGTTGTCTTTGCTTCTTGGCAGGTCGGCGTGTGCGTGCGGTCCAGACTCACCATGAATGACCTCTGTATCTTTGACCCCAGCCAAAGCTTCCACCTCTGTAAATGTCATCACATCCCAGCACTGCTGCTTAAAGCTCTCATACGGTCGCAAATACTCAGTTAAAGTGGGCTCACTTTGAGAAATTTAATATTGCCATATTGGCCACATTACTGCTTTTGTCTGTACATTAACTCCTTGTTATTTGCTGAAAATTACAGCGGCGATAATGGACTCAAAGTGCTGACAGAAAGCCACAGCTTGGGCAAACAATGGAAGTACACAACCGCCCGCGGCAGTCTCATCAAGCCAAATAATACATTTACAAACATTTTGTTCTCTACAGTACATTAGGCAATTCGGCCTGCCTACCCGCTCTATGGATAACCCAGAACGATATCAGTCACTGTGACCAACTGGAGCAGGAGGAAGAGGCTCTGTGAGGTAAATAAGTGACATTAATACAAATCATGTTAAGTGACCACTGCGATTAGAAAGAATCCAAGCAGAAACAGCTGGCTTTGCGTGGATATCTGCTACTACAGTCTGGTTTCCCTTGAGGAATAAAATGCTATAAAAGATCACGGCTGTGGAAAACATATCACAACATATCGCACGATGATTCAGAAATGTAGGCTTGTTTTGGCTTAAATGTCAGAGCTGCGTGCTGAAGTATTCAGACATGTGATAATCGCAAACTTCAATGCGTTTTTGGAGTTTGTGAAATGAACGGACTGCCTTAGTGAAGAATTCGGGAAAAGTGTGGCGTACATTTGTATTTTTGCCTCAGATACAATAGCATGCCACACTTTTTAGATTTAACATAAAAACATAGCAAAATCACATATCTTCCCTCCACGAAACAATTATTTTAAACTTCATTTTGGTCTATATATTTAAAAAATCCCTATAAAATGCATGGAGGTGTGTGAATATTTTTGCAAAACACTGCAACCAATTGTACATTTTAAAAAGCTTTCCCACCATAAAAACTGTTATATAACAATTACATGTCATATTAATAATACATTCTACAGAACTAAGTGATCATATAGTTAAAAGAGTCGATAAATTTTCAGAGATCAGATGTTTCCAACTGTCCCTGCTACCTTTTTTTAACACACAAAGCATTTTGAAGTGAAAGTTAAGCTCATTTCGAGAACAAAAGATAAAAACATCCCACATTGTAAAAAAGTGCAGCTCTTTGTCTCGTTCCTGAGCGACTCCAATACCGTCGCACTGATGGGGACAGATGGTAATATTAATCTGCTGGCGCTAAGCCACCGGGAACCAGCCACCGCGTTCAGAGAAGCCTGGAGAATTTCTTTGCAGCTTATTTTTGATGAGATTAGAGAAAAAAACACACAAACGTCCAGATTAACAATTTGGGATGCAGCGAGTTATTTTATTTCCTTCATTATCTGTTTAAATTCTTCGTAGTGGAATGGATTTCCAAGTGGCACTTTAGGTTGTCACAGGACCTGAAAGTAGTTCAGAGATCTAAACAAATATATTCAACACATTACCTCGAAATGTGGAAAAGAAATGTCAGTTGGCAGCGGCCCACGGTCTGGAAACAGCTGTGGGGTTGCAGAATTATGATTATGAAGCCGAGACACGGTGGCGGCTAATATAATAATATTACAGAACATATACCCCCAGAATATATATTATATACGTTTATCCTGATATAAATAGAACACAGTGGAACGGTGGCGTTTCAGGCTGGCAGACCACTTTAAGCTGACAACCTAATGTGAAAACTAAAGGATAGATTTATACAGTTATTTATCAGGGAGAAAATGGCGCCAAGTGTCACTTCAAGCTGTATAGCAGGCAGTGGCGTATGTTTTCAAATCAGGATTAAGACCATTTCTTATTACATAGCTCAGAACATTGCATGAAGATAATTGTTTTTTCTTCTTCAAAAATTGCTAAAGTGGACAAAAAGTAAGTAAAAGTAAAAAGCTTTCCTGAAATTTACCATAAGATTACGCAAAGTATGACAACTAATATAGCCACACAAGATAAAAGTACCGTAGTAAAAGGAATACATTCACCTCCAATTGGATGAAAATGTATATGGAGATATGTCAAGTGAGAAATATCTGAGGTAAAATTTATAGTACCAATACTCAAAACGCGCCAAGCATGAAGTACGGTAGTGGCCACATCATGCTATTGGGTTTCCTTTCTTCAGCAGGGACAGAGCAGCTGGTTAAATGACTGTATTAGTAGTTAAAAATAACAACAATACGTCAATGAAAACTGAATATGATAAAAATGTTTAAGGTAGTAGGCCAACAAGCAACTACTATTTGGGCTACAGACCGATAATTTCCTCTTACTGTGGCTACTGTCCACACTGCTTTGGAAAAATTATACCACAAAAAAAAAAATATTGAGAAAAACAAAATTTCATCAGTGAACCCGAAAGCCTATTACTGCTTTATAACTTTCCGCAAGCAGTCGATTTCGTTCTTTCCTATGCGCATCAGGTTCCACTGCACTCCAAAGTGCACCGATTACTCCGTCTATCTAAAGAGGCCTAAATGATACGCTTTTAAGAATAATTATTCTCAAAGGCGCACAGATGAAGCAGCGGAGAAGAGAAGCTGCGAGCCTGTATGTTCCCGACCTTAGCCCTGATTAGCATAATTGAATTTCAAACGATCAGAGGAGCATTGAGGAAAAGGGGAAGCCATTGAGAGCGTGTAAACGGCGCAAAGCTGGTCCACCTTGGTAATGTGATCTCAGAAAGTGTGGAGGTAAGTTTATTGTAGGGTTGTTGTGTTAAATGATGTGCATTAAAATGAAGACCTAAAGGAGCAGAAGAGGGTGATGTAAGGCTTGTGTTTAAATTTGCAACAATGTGAAATATTAATAACACTCAGCTTGTCGGCTTGTATGAAGCTGTGGATCTCCATTTCTAGGAAAGCACAAAATTTGGTAGTGATTTGTTTTGATTTTAAAGTAATTCAACATAAATCAACTTGTTGACTTGAGGTTAGTCCAAACTATTCTGCTCATATTTTTTGTGTCACCCTTCCCAACTAGTTAACTCTACTGTACTTCCATTTTGTGCCTTCATGCCGGCTTTGATGAGGAAACTTTTTTGTCGTCTCATGCATCTCGACTGATCCCATTTGGTATTATTGGGAATCTTCCTGAACAAGCATAAAAACAACATTGTAAGCAGAAATAATGTAACCGTCTGATGTGTGGTTGTGGAGGCGCTGTGCTGCAGCTCTGTCATAGGACGAGTCTAAATCTCCGGTTCTCAGGCGCAAAGTAAAGAAAATATGAAAAGCAATTTGAAGAGTATTATTTTAGACAATTTTAACCTACCATCTGACCACATAATATCTTTTATGGTTTAAAAAAGTAAAGAAAAGTGACTGTTGTGTTAGAACACTAATTCAGAAATTTGAGTAAATTACTATCAGTGGAGCAGTGGTATCTAAACTTAGTACTTGAGGGCCACAAAAGATTGATTTTTTAAATTAAAATGGAAAAACATTTCAACATGTTCAAAAATTAACTAAATGTGAAATATTTTAATGAAAAGGATGTAGGCGTTATTGCCAGCAAACGAGTCTTTCTTAAGAAATGCTTTCTGTAACTTGTTGGTTTGCAATTGAGGCACAAAATCATTTTGAAGGCCACCAGTGGTCTCTACGAAACACTTTAGACTCGCTGCGTGTTAGAGTGTGATATGTATTCAAGTTAAAAAATAAAGGAAAATCAATACGTAATGTTTCTATCCTATTGTAAATTAAAAAAAAAATTTTTGGTCACAATTTCTAAACTGTTTTTGTGAAAGACACAGACAGGGTCGGCAACTTTTGCAGTCCAAAGAGGGTTTTTTTGCCCCTTTGTCCAGCCAAACAAAAACTTATTTGGAGTTGCAAGAACATTTGAAAAAAAAGAAAAAAAAAAAGAAAAAGAAAAGGTTACTTGACCTTTTGAAAAAAAGGCAACTTTAAATGCTTATTTTTAAAAGTAACCATATTTCCATTATTAGCCAAAGTTATTAAGGGCCATCATGGAAGGTCCAAAGACTCAGAATCTCGGTGTGAAATAATTTGTTCTACGATTAGAGAAAATTATTGGGAGCAACTTTACTACATTTGAAAACCGAGAAACACAGCAGAGGGGTCAGGGATAAAGTATAGAAGCTTAAAGTAAATACTTCCACAAAATATTCTTGCTAGCTTCTTGGAGCAATTTCCCATTTTGTTGGAGAATATTTTAACCCCTTTCTGACTCTAAGTTTCGGGTCAAGGGGACGCTGAAGAGTTTGGGGTAACATCTGGAGACGGGACTAAAACAAAAATGTCAGCGACTCTCGGTTTTTGCCAACACTCTGGTCATTCTTTCTTTGCAGCGTTTCATTTTCTCCATCTGTCAGTGAGGCGATGCCGCCTGGCTGTGAGCGGAGAGGATGTGAGGATGCGCTGCCCTCGCTCACTTGTCACTATGATAAATGAGCGGAGAGGTGTGGCAGTGGGCAGGGCAGGTTTCTCCTTGCGGAGCAGCAAGACTTCGCTCAAGCCGAGGCCCCTGGAGTCGAGATGCCCGTAAACATGCACATAAAGCCGATCCTCCAGCAGGTGGTATTCTGTCCTTGGCCGAGGAACATAAAGTCAAATCAGCATATATTAGAATGATGGTGGCCATCCCCGAGGACAGACTGTTTTTAGTTATCTGACAAGTGAGAAGTCGGAGGCTCTCTGAAGGGATTCGTGCTCGGCTCTGACGGGGGACAGAGCCGGCTGACAGCCTAGCCTGCCCAGCTTCAGATAATCTGAGGCGGGCCCCCCGTCCATGACACTGTGTAACTAATATTTACCTGTTCAAGACGTGATTGATGGACCGCCTGTTCTGATTCATATTCGAGTCACGTCTCCTGCAATCCGCTCCCCATATCAACTCCAGGTCTTTCAGCATTTCTGTTCATTTGAATTTCTAGATGATCTTCATGCTAAGTGACACAAATTAAACTCATAAATTGTTACTGTATTACACTGTTATATGTAATAATTCCAATACAAGTTGATAAATAACTGAGGTTTTTAAATATATTTGTAAGATTTGGATTTATTACTCAGTGCAGTAGCTAAAATTCAAGGACCTAATCAAAACTTGAATCAAATATACAATAAAGTCATATATAAAAAAATTATTATTTTGGTAATGTGGAGCTAAAATAGATGAATGTTTTCAACAAAGTCATAAATATGTATAATTAGCAATTAGAATTAATTTAAAGAAAAATATTTATTTAAGATAAAAATACATTTTTGCACCATTTGGTTTTACTTACTGCTGCAGTTCAAACTGTATTTTAGGATTCCACTTGTGTGACATGTTTAGATTTGAGCTCAAAATGTAAAAATGTGAAACTTTCATTAGCAGTGTAGGTTCTACAGCAGTAACTTTATTTCATTCACCACCGCTCAGCTTCAGCTGCGTGCAGCGGTGAGGATTCATTTGGTAGAAACGTCAGTGTAGTTAAAAAAACTCCTCAGTCATTAATGTTCACCAACATTATCTATCAAGCATGTTCTAATTATATCCACATTACAGGGTTTCCCACAGTGCACTATAAGCCTGGCGGGCCACCAGGCTTTACTTGTGCCCCCACCAGGCTTAGCATCGTTTGCTTCTTTTAGTTTTTTTTATTGTTGCCTTTTTTTCTAAGACTTTATAGTTGGTGTTTAGGTGTTAATCTTCCAGTCTTCCAATAATGCATAACTATCAAGTGGAAACCCTGCAATAAGAAAAGATCTACAATATGTCTCTGACACAAACTGTTGAGTTTGTTAGCGCCTTTAGAGCAGAGATAGAAACGGTCCAGATGCAGGTCAAAGCAAGTGGATGGGAGAGCGAACCGAGGGAAGGCCGTAATTGGGGCTTGAGGTGCACTTCTTTATATCAAAGTAATATCAAAATAATAGAAAAGATTTTATATGTTTTCCATACTTTGATGGATGGAGGGGCCAGTTCCACTGGCCCTGGTCAACTGACCCCGTTTACTGTTTGTCGCCACGATGGAGTAATAATATAACCTGATTGCTGAAACTAAATAAATCAAATAAATTTAAGCACATTTGAAATGGGAGAACAAGGAACTGAAAAGTCAGCACCAATTACAGTGCTGTGAAATTATTTTGTTACATTTCTCCTCAGTTTGTGTTTTTGTCGAGCGTAAAAGATTCAGATCCAAAAGCAAATGTTGACAGAAATACAATTAGAGGCAATACAAAACACAGTTTTCAAAAAGTAATTTCCAAACCAGTCTACACCTAAGTAAAAACATAATTATTCCCATTGTACATGTCATAAACACATCCACTCTATAATCAATAGAGATACTCTGCTGGACTCCTCCTCCACCAAAAAACATAAAAGTATTCATACTCGTATGTAGTGGAAATTGAACTTTTTCACTTTTTTTGTCAAGTTACAACCACAAATTCTGATAAATGTCTTTTTCTTTTTAACAGTCCAACACACAGTGCTAGGTTGTGAAATGAAATGAAAAGAGTGACTTTTTGAAATTCTTGGACAAATATCTAACTCTGATTATTCTGTATGAAATCCAGTCCAACCAATTTCCTGCAGGTCTCAACTTAATAGCAAACAGAATGTGGCTGTGTGTAATTTAAACGTAAAGCGTAAATTTTGCTGTTTTGTGAAAATGTTTGAGAACAAATAGCATCATACAGGTAAGGAGACATGGCAGATCCATCCATCAACTCGGTGGGGTTGTTTACAAATTAAATTGGTAGAATCACATAAAATCCCAATAAAACGCAGCAGTTTATAGCTGCAAAATGGGGTAAGAATACATGCAAAATCAATATCAAAAGTGTTCAGCTTAAGAGCAACATGAGTAAAGATAAAAACCAATTAATCTTACTAATTAACTGCTTACTAGTCCACTCAACTACAAATGCGTAGTTATTTCCAGGACAAGCTCTCTCTTGTTTCTTTTTTAACTTGCTCCAGCACAACGCATAAACAACATATGCACAGCAATTACGGCTGCCCTAGAGGCAAATTCAACCTTGAGTCTTTATAGCAGATGTTGGCAAAAATAACAACACATCATAACAGCGTTAGACGGCCGACTCATTGGCAGCAAACAGCTTTCACATTGGTCACTCTTGTCCAACTCCAAAAAGAACTTTGTGATTTAAGGAACATTCTGAACCGAGTTCTGCTTCCATCCGTCCACACTCGCTTAGTCTTTGGCAGAGTTAATAGAAGATATTTTGTTCGTCTCAGAGGGAGCTGGAACAGAGGTGGCAACGCTCGCACTTATGGCACGAGACAGCAGGCGAAGTCGCTTCGTTGGAGGTCGACGTGAAAAATATCGATAGCAACAGGAGGAAACATTTTGGAATTATCGATTGATTGATGACCTGTGGTGCTGTGATAGGTAGAGACTTAAACACTCTTTCCTAAAAACAGCTGTGAGAACGGAAGTAGTTGAAAGTCTCATATTTTTTGGACACAATCAATCCGTGTGTCACTCAAAAGATTTTGTTCTTTAAGATTTTAACTGCACATTATGATGCAACTGTTAAAACAAGTCAAACTCAAAACTTGCCTAGAGTTAGATTTTACAAAACAGCTTGATGTTTGCCTCTAAAAAGTCACTGCATGATGGTTAAAACCAAGTAGAAGTGCTGCAATAAAGCATTTTGATCTTTTGGCTCAGAGATGAAGAGAATAAAATTTTAGATTAAATTTAGAGAGATTTGATAAATTTAGAGAGATTTGGTCTGTGGCATTAGACATTTTCTTTTGGTAGAGGACATCAAATATAAAAGAGTTCAGCAAAACAGGGCAATGTCTCACCTGAGAAAATCCCCAGGAATCGTTTTGATGATCTGGCTGCTGACTCGGCAAGATTTATCTGTAGTCACTGCGCCATGAACTCTGTTGTGTTTCTGTCCCTCAGGCTTGGCTTCTTTCTTCCCTCCAAGATTCCAGTTGTTTCACAAGCCTGGGGCAAAAAGTATTGCTATCAAAGACGGTTTACTGTGGAAGAAAAGAAATCCACCCCTCCACACACACACACACACACACCCACACGTGCACACCCCTATGGCGTATCTGTGTGAGAAAGGAAATAGTCAATTTTCAGTTGATAACCACTGGCGGTGAATTACATATATGGAATGTGATTATTCATATATGGTAATGTAGATTGAGCTACTTCAGGAGGAGTAGCTCAAAAAGTCTTCCTGACAATAAATGTGATTTTTAAAATTATTTATCTTCTTTGAAGGACAAAGAAAACTTTGTTTTTTGCCCTTGAAAACAAAGAACAAAATACATTTTTGTTCTTAAAAAAACTAAGAAAATTTATAAATTTATTAAATGTATACATTTCATCATTTTATTTTATAAAACATTAATTGCATTTCATTTTTATAAAATACAATTGCCGTTATAAAACATTTGTTTTGGGTTGTTCTTTTGTATTTTTTTAATTAAAATTTTGAAATTTTAATTTTAAAAAGTTATAAAAAGTACCCAAGTCCAGCTCTTTTTTCCTGATGGTAATTTGGAAACTTATAACAAAAAGGGTCAATCTACCATCCAGGTTCTGAAAAACGGATTTTGTCACACAGATGAAGGCTCTGTGGCGCCTCCGGTGGTTAGGCTGAACATACACCCACACAGCAGGCTCAGTTAGTGAGCAAAACTTTAGTCTCACTGCATGCATTTAGTCCTCAACATAATTAATTTACATCCCCAAATTTCAGCTGGAATAAATCCAAACCTGGACCAGTTCTGCTTTATGGAATTCATGTTTCATGTTTCTGACCTCACAAAACAGACATGAATGGACCATATATCTCTATTATTTTGGGCTGAACCTAGAGAATCATAACCTTCATTGTGGTTTTGATCTAAAACTGTTTGGAGACCAGTGTCCCTCATTCTGGCTACAGTCACATCACAAGACTTCATTATAAATGCATGTAAGCATTCCCTTCTCTCTCCAGTGAAAGATCAATGCCAAACGAGGTTATAAAATGGTAACCACATCTCATTCTATTTTTATGAGTCCGTTAATTTAAGAACCTCTGGTGCGCCAAATATTCATGAATATTGGATCAAGGGATAAGTGACTGAATATTGTAGTGACTTGGGTAATTGCATGAACAGGCAGAGCGGATGATTAGCCTTGGGGGCTAAGTTTGCACGCTGCTGCATCTGAGGTTTAGAGGTAAGCCCAGTTAATAGTGATGACCAAAACAAGTTTAGGAGAAAGAATACGATACGCGACATATGATGCGATGATTGGTCAGTTGGAGTTTGTAAGCCTTACATAAAATGGTTACAGGTTATCAACATTAATATGCTTGTTAATTGGGTGGTTTGGCATTATTAATAAGCAGATACCTTTACTGATCTGAAGGTATGTCAGTATTTAACTAATTATGTTTTCAATGTTTGCTCTAGCTGTACAAAGTATTGACCCTCCCCCAAAAGTAATTTTCTACATCCTACCCATATTCTTTTGGAAGGAAATATGGTTATGTGACTCCAATAAATAATATCTACCACCAGGAAATTAATTAGCACTGTTTTAGCTTGATAATTAGTAATATTAGTAAGAGTCAACAGGCCCAATTGATCAGACAATAATATTCAATTGAATGAAATTATACCTGAGAGTTGGCCGTTTTTAGAAGCATTTATTGCCCTATATTCAAGGAAATACTTAACTACAACAAAAATAAGCCGTGGTTTCAGCACCGAAATGGTTTGTTTACAGGTACAACATACAACTAGGAAGGGAAGAAATTGCAGCACGGCAATATAAAATGAGCATATGATTTGGCACGGAGTGAAATGACTAGTGAGAAATGATGATTTTCAGGAGATGTAATAATAATAATAGTAAAAAAAAAAAAAAAAAGACCTCTTGGGTCCACAAAAATAGACTTGGAAAGTGTTGAATGGCACAATCGACATGCGTCCGTGTTTCCTTGATTGTGAATTCTTACAGCTCAGATTCCTTGGCTTCACGACAAAAACTGGCATGTTTTTAAAATGTAACCTCTAGAGAAAAGACTCAGAAGTGAGTAGTGAATCACCATGAGACCGGGCACAGAAACTCATCATGATTATTTATTTCATTACTCATCAACAGCGTTTTTTTTGTTGCTGATTTTTTTTTGTCAGTTGCAGTTCAACTATCACAGCAAGTCGCAGCAACGAATTACACATTTAAGAGGTACAAACAGTGTGGTTTTGTTACACAATCATGCAAAATTCAAAGTTCCCACTAGAACGGCGGATGCTTGAATCCCTGCATAATGGTGGCGGCTTAAGTCTCGAGATGGAACCGTGATCAGAGCGTGGTGACAGCCCAAACCAACAGACACACACAAAAAGCTACACACTCCAACCAGAATAGCAGGCAGCTGACAGACAAGTTCAGACACATGAATACAGGCACCTGTCCATCTACCTGTCAACACATACACACGCTCAGATCTCCACACAAAGCCCCCCGCTACCCTCCCACCTCTTTCCTCCTCTTCGGCTTCTCTCCCCTCGGCAGCTCAGGAGTTTTTCTCCTTCCTTATCCTGAAAGGATACCTCTAGCTAATCAAGATGTTATGAGAGAGGAGCTTTCAGAGTTCCACAGATGCGGCACTGTTGCATCCAGCCGCGATATTTGGAGGCACTCTTCAGCCTAAAGGATTTATGTTTGATTGAGTGCAGCTACTTATCGCTCCACTCGTCGCCCTTTCTGCTCCAAAACAAGCTAGCTGCTGTTGTTTTTCTACATTCGAACTGAAGAATTCATGCAGCACTTGTGTTTTTAAAACTGCTTTGCTGCAGAAAATATTTGTAGCTTTGGTTATGCTTCTAGCACCGTGACACTGACACTGGGCTACACCACATAAACCGTGTTAGTTCCTCCAGATACTCTGGTTTCTGCCAAAATTCCAAATACTAAAAACATACATTTCTTTCATTTCTGTTTTTTTTTTTGGTCACTTTTAATTAAACAACAAAGATGACCTGAGCAAACATGAAAGCAGATTTTCAAATTATGATTCAAGTTTTTCAATGAAAACAACCTGACCCTCTGTAAAAAGTAATTGCTCTCCACATTAAACCAAACCAGGACATGATAACTGCCAGACCTGTACAACCAAGTAGTTTCCTAAGCTTATCTGGCAACATAAAGTACGCTAACAAAATGCAAAAAGGTATAAGGAAAGTCAAGATGACTAACAGATGAGATACAAAGCCATGACACTTTTAATCTGGAGAGAGTTCTTGGACTTTAGTGATGAGAGACATTTTCGACAAATGGAGGAAACAAAGAACAGTGCTGAACGTTCCTTTTAGTGGCTGGCCTACAAAAATTATGCTTTGTCACGTAATAAAATTAAAAATCTTAGTAAAATTTACAAAATACATTGACTTTCTAGGAAAGATTCCTTCCCTAGAGGAAACCTAACATTTTTTGGTTTCTATTTGGTGCTAAAGGGGTTATTAAAATGTTTTGTTCAATAATGTGATAGGTCTTTGTGTTATTTTAGATCACTTGTATGTTTGTTATAAAATATGATTTTAGAGCAGTATACAAAGTCCTAACATTGGGATTATTAACCTTAAGAATGTTTAGTATTTCTTAAGAAATTGTAGGAACTTCCCTGTTCAGCACTAATATAACCAAGGATGCCTGTTTTACTTTAAGATCTATAATCGTATCAAAGTTTGTCATCTTCCGCCAATTGCTTGGTAGTAGTTGTTCCCCTTGAAAGCCGCAGTTCAAAACTGGCAGAAAAAGATGAAAAGGCCACTCAAAAAAAACCCTGCCGGTTCTCTTGGATCAACCACCGATCAATGCCTGGCGAGTCGAGATTAAACAACACGCACCAAATTGTGGATTAATGTTTCTTTCAAAGCCAAGGTACAGTCCAAGAGGAACCGCATCAGTGCTCCGACGTCCACATCCTGATGAGAAATCAAAGGCATTCACACTGTCACTTCCAGGAAAGTGCTTGTTACTCCTTGATCGCAGAAATCAAACACAGCTCTCGGAGGGGCACTGAGCTTTTGTAATCACCCGGCGAGCGCCGCAGCTATACCAGCCATGCGAAAGCGAAAGGTTTTAAAGTACGGCGTGATGGATGGCGACAGGTTAGTCCCGCGCCATACTACAAAAACCAAATTGCGGCTATCTTGCTGCTGTGTTTGAGAAATAACGTTCTCCATCTCGGGCCTGTCGAGACGGCAGGCTGTTTGGCCTGGTGGCGATGTATTAAATGGCATATTGATAATTGAAATTTCTGTGCTCCTTGTGATGTTTTTCTGCTGACGGTGATCTTCCAGGGAGAAAGGATCTCTATTACTTATGTGCAAAGAGGAGGCGGGGATCACATGGGGCTTATATCGAGATCTCTTCTTATGCATTCATGTGTCAAGGTTCTACGAGGCGTTCAGGGTCCATCAAACCCGAAATGTGAAAACTGGATTTCCAGACGTCAGTTGTGCTTCTAGCACCATTTTTATTGGGAATAAGCCACTTAGACTGTTTCATTCCCTCCCATAATGAAAAATCACGTCATGTTAATTGGCGACTCTAAATTTCCAAAGTGGTGGCTGCATCATGCTGTGGGCAGGCTTTTCTTCAGCATAACTGGACCAAGTATTCTGACATCTTCTAGGGTTTCTACGCAGCTTCAAACTGTCTAGAATTATTTACATTCCTCTAAAAATAAAAAACGATCAAAGTTATGATTGATTTACGGTTGAAAGATCTAAAATGGGCCGGCTTTAAGTATGGAACCTGAAAAAAAAAAAAAAAAACAGAAAGAAAGGAAGGAAGAAAGTTAGGCCACAAAAAAGATAAGAACGACAGAGTGAACAGAAATGAATCAAGAGTTAAGAAGCAACCTAGTAAGGAAAAAAATGATCCAAGGAAGGAAGCAGGGAAGTTAGGCTACAAGGAAGACAAAAAGGATACAAGTAGGAAAATAAGGAAAGAAGGAATGACAGAAAAAAAACACAATGAAGGAAAGAAGATGGAGGCAAGGCAAAACACAGGAAAGTATTGAGGTTGGACACAAAAAAGAAAGAAGGGAGGTGTGACAAGGATGGAAAGATAGAATGAAGGTGGAAAAGAAAAAGAAGGGAGCAAAGGTTAATGGATGAAAGGAAATGAGAATATGAGAGAGGGAGGAAGAAAGGTGGAACACAAGAAGAGAAGAATGAAGAAAAGTCAAGGACAAGGAAGAGAGGAGGGAAGGATAGATGCAGGTACACAAGGAAGGAAGAATAGCATCTGAACATCAGATAAAATTCTAAAAAAATCCATTGTTTTCATCTTCCTTACTTCACACACTGCCTGATTATCGTCATGAACACTGTTTTCTTTTCCATCTTCGTCTTTCATCTTCACTACTTTATTTCAAAACATATTTAACAATTGATAAATGTTAACCTCACCGGTTCTCTCTGACTATGTGCATCAGAGCCATAACCAGATCAGTGCAGCACAAATGAGAGACCTCTTTTCATTTCCATCGCCTCGGAAAAATCACATTCAAGGGTAATAGCCCATTTCATTTTGATTCCGACGGACCTCGCGACTGTGTTCACCCATGGCGTTCGAGCTGAAATAGAAATAGACCAGACTGTTGACAGTAACCAATGTCACATAATCTGCCCCTGAAGGACAAGCATCAAAGATCAATTTATTTTCCTAAATGCTATTTATATATCCATCTCTGCTGGGCGCCCAGGGATATACCGTATCGCAATCTAAATCAAATATTGCATAAATAGCTTCGGCAGAGGGGCCAAAGACAATGCAATGACATAGATGTCGGATAGGGGAGACCGAAGTGACAAATAAATTCATAAAAAAAAAGAAAAAAAAAAAGAGCAGAAGTAGGCGACAAGCGAATTGGCAAAAACATTTAGTTTTCCTTTTAAAGCTATTCACTTTACACCGGCGGATGATACTATCCCTAAAAAAAACAAAACAAAACAAAACAAAAAAAAAGAAACGACTGACAAAACCAAGGATGCGCAAAAGATTAAAAGCAAAATTAAAGTTTTAAAAATAACCACAGCGCGTTGTTAAAGTTAAGCTTTTTCGACACCTTTCGGCTCCAACTGTTTTGTCTTTTTATAGCTCATGCAAAACCTGCTACTTCTAGCACTCCATAATTGCTCGGCACACATGGGACAGAGAGGCTTTGTTTACTGTACTGCGAGCCGGCGGATCAATTCTTCTCCCACTCTGCCCCCTTTGATAATTGCTGAGCCAGAAGATGTGTGTTTACAGTTACCATCCTGCCAGCCCCAGAAACGCTTTGGACAGGAATAAAAGAGGAGGGCCCGCGAGGTTGATGGGAACGAGAGGGAATAAAAAGCTGGCTGGCATCATTTTATTATTATTTTTTTTCTTTTAAATGTAAAGCGCTGATATAATTGGTGAAAAAGAAAAAAGAAACAACACTATTATGAAGGCGGAACAGGTCCAACAGAAAGCCCTTCAAAGTGTCAGATTGAATAAAAGATGGTGCAAGGATAATTAGCCATTAGGAAGAAGGCCCAGATCTCCTATGTGACCTTGTGAAGAATTAACAATCAAAAAGATATACTGACAGGGCAACTTGACAGATTGGCTCCGGGTAGGACGGGCTGTCTTATCAAAATAGTTTTTATGAGCTACTTTTAAATGTGAGCTGCGTTTTTATTCTTAGGAACCTTTGTTAGCCACTTGGAAAAGAAAAATCAGACTTTTTTAACTCGCAGTTATTTACAGAATTTCTAGGAGGTCAGAATGAGAAGGGGGAACTTGCATTTTATTCTTTCGTAGAAAAAAAAATTGTAATAAATAAATGCAAATATAATGTGAAAATGAACACCCTACTCTTAAATTTATGTCATGTAAATAACCATAAAAGCAAAACAGAGAGACCTCCAGGACAAACCATTCTAAGCATTAAAACTAGCATTCAAGCTAGCAGGTTCTCTCTTCCTATAGTGTCTGTTTAAAGAAAGTGAAAAGGCATCTTATGACTTTTCTTGTTGTAAAGTCTCTGATTTTGTGCAGCAGGGTCCATGTGAGGCAAATGTCACCAGGCTTTATATGGCAGCAAAAGCAAACATCCAATCCAGCCACCTCCTGCCTTAGCTACAGCAGATCAGTTTTTACATTTTTTTATTTTTAATGGGGTCCCTCAAGTGTCACCACTAAAGTGACAGTCCAAAGGGATCCCCAGAATGAAATGTGCACTGTTCCCGAGAGATCAGGGAAAGAGAGGTAATTTCTGGAATGATGGGTGCCAGAGATGATGCCCAACACGCTTCGGCTGCTTAAAATTTACAACCTCTGCGGCACTGTGTAAACAGCTGGGGAGCAAAACGGGATGCTCTGCAATTTCCCGCTCACCTTTCCATTTTAGTCTCTCCGTTCTTTTTCTCTCCCACCTCTTCTTTCTGCCTTTTATGCACTTGCTCTGCAGTGTCCTTGAGACTTGAGACTTCTCTAGAGAAATACTTAACTACAGGGCCTTGCCTATTGTTTGTATGCCAATATTGCATTTTTTTTCTTTTTACACGTGCATCTATCACAGGTGACAGAGCAGAATTGTTGTGCTAAATGTTGATGGAGGAGGAGCATTGTTGCCTGTATAAGCTAGCAGAGGTTAAGAATACTGCTGCGAGCAGGTGTTTAATGGATAGTTGTAGATATGACAACAAGAATTCACTGCCAGCTTGATGGAAAGCTATTATTGTGAATCTTCTTTATGATGCCTGTCGGCTGAAAGAGTTCCTTTGAAGATGGAGAACCGGCTTTTTTATGTTATATAGTACATCAGATTCATAAAACATAAAAGGCAACTTAATATTTAGCTGCACAATTCATACCTCTTGCTCTCAAGGTAAAAAAAAAAAGAAAACAAAGCATCATGCTAGCTTACAGCTAAAATTCAAGGCTCATTCTCTAATCTAAATGAGGTAGTGGTTATTATTTCTTGGTTTCATTAGGTCTGGCAATGCAAATTTGTGATTATAATAAAAATTAGAAAACAAAAGCGTTTTTATCCTCCCACTTTTGCCAAATCTTGACTTAGCATTTAAAAGTTTAGCTCCTTTGCATAAAACTACATCTAATCAAGAGACCTGTATAATTTGGTGGAGAAAAATCAACACCATTGCAGTTGTTTCAGGGATCTTTTGTTTTTTTCTTCATGCTAATTCTTATCTTTTACTCCTGGGTGACATTTCAGTAAATGAAATTTGCCTAAAAAATGCGGCGAAGCAGGAAGTGTTATGCAGCTAATTGAGCCTGTCCACAGCAGAACTCGCCAATTGTTCCAATTTTACTCAGCGGACGGCCGCCGTCGAGCTAAAACAGCAGCGAGCAAAGAGAATATGTTGACACTAATTTAGTACGTTCGACTGAAGCAAATGATGTGGATGTAGAAACATTTTTGCTGGAGTACAGTAACCTTTTGCACAAATTTTTATCCCTGCGAGGAATGTATTTTAATTCATTCACACTTTCAACTTTCAGTGAGTGACACATAACTTCCTTCTTGTTCCTGGAGTTTTAATATGAATCAAAACAGAGCCCCTCTTTAAGGTAGGAAAGATCATAAAGCATGATGTTCAGATTATGTGTGTTGATCTTCTTAGTCCACTTTTATCAAACTCTTCATTTGCCTAGAAAATCTGTTTTGTTTTGGGAGATGTGAACGCACAAGCGATCTGATTAGAACCAAAGTAGAAAACTCTGGTCTGCCAAACACCTAGGTCTTGGTTCAGTTGAAATGAACTCTGGTGTGGTTCGAGGATGCAAGCAAACCAGATAGCCGCTCCAAAAGCATGAAGTGAATTATAGCGCCTGGTATCCTGGGCAAATACAACCAAAACAAAGGCATGTCTAGTGCTAGCAGGAGAAATGGCTGGTGTGCTTTTACCACAGACAAAAGAGAAATCCTTCAACTGCTAGAATCTGACACTACTCTTTTTTTTGCCAACATTTTGTGAAGAAGGAATTTGCGCTCATGTCTTCTTTGGAGCTTTTTGTGTTGTGTCCATCAGTACTTTTTGATGCAGCGCCACCTCAGGCAAGGGTGGGAACAGGCTTTTCACTTAGTTTGGATCGTCCTTAACAATGCAGTGTGAAATGCTGCAAGTTTGGTCAACAATCGAACCGAGTCTACTGGTCAATGAGGCGTGAAGACACCACACGTTTTTTTCATGAAGCCCGTAAGAATCTTGTCATATTCTTGGCATCAGTTTTTTTTTCACCAAATCTAGAAAAAGTGTGGGGGAACACTAACTGACAAAACATCAGGAGAACATGAGAATCGGGCAAAAAAACAACAACAAATAGGCTAAAGAAGCTAAGTAACATGTAGCAAGAAATGCAAGGCTTAATCCGCTGAAGCAACACAGGAACAGGTGCTAACAAAGTTTTCCATTTATAAAAATCCATTTCTTCCTCCAAGTGTTACGGATTATGCTTTTCTTTTGTTTTTTTTACCCGAGTGCACAAAAAGTCAAAGACCAACAGCGTTCACGCTCTCTGAAGCCCTGCAGGTCAGCTCCTTGCTGGCAGCAGAAACAGAGCTTGTGCCAAGTATCTTGAGCTCTGACCTCGAGAGAAAGCCATCCCTCTTGCCGGCCTGCCTCGTCTGACTGGAGCCTCTCTATGCAGATCTATAACTGTAGCTGTGGGGGTCTTCGCCTGCAGATGCCGCCTCTCGGAGGAGAATGTTGGCCGATGACTCGTCAGGGGATTGGCAGAGCAGCCTCCTCTGGAGGTTTGTATCTGAGGGAGGCCCCCTCTTGGATCAGTTTGTGTCTGATGATGCACAGCCTGCTCCCCCCACGCAGTGCAGAGGGAAATTATGCAAGGTAGCGCGGATAAGGAAGTGGTTCTGTCCACCCACTGGGATGAATCTCGAGTGTGGAACGTGTGAGGGGGAAGAGAAGGAAATACTGTGGTGCATTTTTGTTATTTTACACGATCCTGCAGGTTTCTGTGTGGTGCACAGCAAACATTCTCTGAATGGCCCTGGCTTTTCATATATTGCACTGTAAAATAGCGTAACAGAAACAGTCGACTCAACACGAGCGGCCTTATATTCTCATTGAAACTCCGAGGAAACATTGGATAGCAGAACAGAAAAAAAAAAAAAGATGTTAGTTTTGTCAACAGCAGCGGCAACATATTTCTTTGGTTTTATTTATATTTTCGAGCATTCGCTATAAGAAATGTATTACTTCACCCACTACTCAATCTGTTTTTTTGGACTAAACATGTGCTCCTGCAAATTTAAATCATTTTCACAGGAGAGAAATAATACCTTAGCAGGAAAAAAAAAAGTAATGGAAAACTTAAATTGAAAAACTCACATTTCAGCCAGAGTAGTAAATGTGATGGAAAATGCACGCTGATGATGATTCATGCACATAATGGATCTGGCATCTCCAAATGAATGACTCCAATGCTTAACAGTTGAAAGTCATGTTGAGCTGCGGCATCAGTCTCGTCACCTGCGGTTTTTAATTTCACATGCGGCCCCCGAGCCGTGGCGGGAGGCTGTTAGAGACAAACACACGTTGAAATGTGACCATAAACGAAAATGCCATGCTTACTTTTTTCGTCTCTTGACGTACATTAAACTGTGGGGAAAGCCTTTTTTTTATTGCTAACCCAAGGTAGGTTTTTGTTTTGCTTTGCTCCGTACCTGCATAGAAGAAAAAGAGAAATTTCTACATACAGTATGAGTTGCTGTGTTTTAAGTTCTGTGATTCGCCTATTAAAACAAAGGTAATTACAGATTTGGAAGTGTTTATATTTAAGGTAATCTGATCTACTGCTGAGCTAAACGGCCTAAATGCTTGTTCGTGGCAGCAGACACATAGGGAGACGAAACACTGCATTTTCTGAATTATGTTTTTACAGGAAGCCGGCAGAGGTGGGGAAAACAAAACCGTCTATTCGACGTACAGCGAGCTAAACGAAACAAGGACACAAGGCGCTGGTGTGCTTGGATCTGCGAACTCTTTGACCTCAGGAATCCCCGCCGGGACGGGGAAACACCCGGATCCCTTCACAGACACATGCACACATGCTTCCTGTCTGCTCACGCAAAGGCTCGCCACAATAATCGCGTCTCCTGAGGGGGCGCGAAGGTTCTAGGGGGTTGGCGCGTGCAAGAAAGACGGACACGACGTGTTGGATGCTTCCCAGGATGGCACAACACAGTTCTGAATGTCATTTCATATTCATGTCACACAGCAGCAGCAAGCGCCACAACTACCAACCAGCTCCCTCCTGATTCGAGTCAAAACAAGTAGTTTGAGTAAAAGAGATCCGAGAAACCACGGATACGCAGCAACTTACATAACACGGGAGGGAGGGGGCACATGCCATATGTAATAATTTAGCCCAAAATAATTAAATTCTGCGAGAGGGAAGGTGTATTTACAGCAGTGATGTTGGCTGCATTTGGATGGTAGGGGGGAGAAATGATGCCTGGGGAAAAGTGCTAAATTAATAGGCAGTTTATGGCGGAAGGGCTTACACGGGCTGCATTTTAATGTCCTCCCTCTGTTTATGAAAACATATATGTATGGACTACAAATAAAAAGCACTTTTTGTTCTGTTCATACAAATAAAAGCAGGTGAAAACTGTTTTAAAAATGTATGGATGGAATGATTTATGAAATTAGTCATAAATATTTGCCTGTCTTCCTAATTAGCAGGAGGCTTTTGGTCAAATAAAACAAAAGAAACACTGTCAAAATCATTTCTGACAATGCGCATGAAAAATAGGATTCCCATTTCAAAATAAAAAGTGTTTTGAATACAATTTACAGTTAACACAAAGAGCGCAATAATCAGCAAAATGCTTCTAAGAAAATGAAAAAAAAAAAAAAAAAGAACAATTATGTCTATGTCTAAAAAAATCACATTTGTTTCCAGGAATTTGTTGACCGCAAATTTAAGTTAACAGGAAGTTCCTTCACATTGAAGCCATTGGTATGATCTCTATAAGCAATGGAAAGTGGATCAGCTTATATCAGTGTCATCTCTGTATCAGTCGTTTAGAATCAACACTATTATTGTCTTCCCAGTGGGGAGGGGGAGTGGTAGACTAAGACCTCAATTCCCACTCGGTTGCTACTTCTGCTCTTTTAATGCAGATATATTCTGGGGCTTGTGCGTTGGTTCAGCATCAATAGCTGTCATTTTTGTTGTGTTTTTTTTCCTGGTGGCCTTATTCCATCATCAAGACTCATCCTTTGTGAATATCTGGATTTCTATGATCCTTCTCCAAGAACACCGTTTGATGTTGAGAGCGGGGTAAATTCACAACGCAGCACATTTTGGAAGGGGGCAACGCTTCGTTGCCGTGCCAACAGCCACCAACTGTCTCGGCTTTGAAAATGCCCTGGAAACCAGGTTCCTTAGTGATGTGCTTTTTCTTTTATATTTCCGCCCCCTTCGAAAGAAGAACCGCAGCTGAAGGGGGGAGTTGTCGTCGAACGATCAATCGCCAATGTGATGCGTATACCACACAATACGAGGACACCTAACGGATTGAGTGGTTGTGTTGTCCGCCACTGATTTGTTTGTCACTTGCGACAATTCCCATTTGGTGAGATTCCCTCGTGTTTCTCCTCCGCACCTGCCTCAGCACCGGAATCCATTTCCCCCCCCGATTCCTTGCTGCAAACTTCAGATCCTTTACTCCCAGACGGCTTAGCTGTCCATCATCTGCCAGCCTTAACCGTCTTAGACAGTAATTGGAGATATGGTGCACACATGCACTCATTTATATTGCACCATGGCTAACATGTCAAGAAAGGGAGTGTAAGAAGGCTGTATGTGTGACGTACCATTTGTAAGTCGATAGGTTGAGTTTTACAAATAATAGTGCATGATAGCTAAACTTTATCGAAACACGAAAAGTGCTAAAAGTTAGTTCAGTTATCTCAGTACCCACAGATGTAATCAGAGAATTCCTGCTGCATTCGAATGCACCTTTATTTCTACATCTACATTTGCATGTATTTCAGTAGTTTTTGTTAAATCAGAAGCACTTGTCACTACCTTTTAGCAATCCACTGAACAAATTTGAATAGTCGATTGGCAAAATTATTTAATTAATATTTCATTAGTATGTAAATGCACACAGCACACTCCATAATTACTGAAACTCTTGGTGGAGATGCTTAAAAAGCTCTAAAATTGTTGCATCTTGTATTTCAGTAGCATAATTCCACATTGACAAATTGTCAAAAGCCCAATCTGTAGCTTTAGCACATTTTATAAAAATGCAAGACGACGCCCGCATCGAGGTAGAACTCGAACTGTGAGTTTCCTGCCTGTCTGCCGCCTCAAGCTTTTTCTCTTTATGTTAAAATTCAGGACTTGCAATGCCAACAAAATGTACTGAATAATCTGGGAATACCATAGAAAGAATAATTACAACTGAGGAACAGTTTCAGTTGAAGCTTTAGCTTTTAACGTTAAGCTGCTTAGTAATTAGTATTTAGTAATTAATTTGACTCCAGGCTTTAAATATGACACAACAAAGGCTTATTTCTATATGCCAGTTGTCAAAACGGCAAAGACAAGACATCATGCTTTTTGAATAAGACAGGTGTCTGTTTGATCTTCACTAATCAGAAAATTGCTATTCCAACACATTTCTCATTTGGAAATTTCATTACTTTTCCCAAACTCAAAACTTCCGCAATTCAATTTAAGGCAACTGCAACTTTTGGATTCAAAGGTTGAATTCAAATTCACAGCAGATGTTTTTAAACTTGTCAGGTTTGAAATAAATAAACTGCAACTGCCAATACACAGCTTTATCCAGATTTCATCCTTTCTTTATCCGTTCTAGAGGAATGACATCTGACCATGTAACATCTACATGTGCATGTTGCCAAGAAACAGCTAATACAGAAACCAATTCAAAGGTGCAGGTGAATTTCAGAGTTATTCCAGCTGCCTATTTGGTAGGAATAAAGTTTATAAATAATTTTATATCTACATGGACATGGAGACGCATGCCAAGTGCCGAGTCCTTTAACATGACAACCCTAGACTGATTTCTGAGAGATTCAGTGCCTCATATGGCAGGACTAAAACTGTTATTTTCTTTTTTTATGATTTCTAGTCATTGTTCTTGCAGTACAGAAAATAAAAATGACCATTTCTTTCCTATCTGTATCCCATTTTTTGGGAGGTTGGGGAATATTTCAATCTCAATAGAAGATTTTTGTGTCTGTTCTTCAGTTTAAAGAGTGACAATGGTTTGCCCTGTCATTTTACTCTAACAAAGTCCTCTGTCAGTTTGGATGAGATCTCTGGTGTGCACCTTTGCTGTTTCTTTTTTTTTCTTCTCTCGCAAACTTATGCCAAATTGACCATAAGTGTCAGTGTGTGAAACTGGTGACCTGAGTTCAATTTATTTCTGTCGCTTCCTTGTGTTTATCAAACAAAACAGATTACGTAAAGCAAACCTTCTCCATGTCTCTGCCTATTATTTTTCAGACTAACTCAGACAATAACAATGCAAAATCCACCGTTCCTACTTCAGTTTAAGAGATCGTTATTATGACTCCCAAAGCAATCCCACTGTTTCCCTGGCACCAGTTACACAGTTCCGGACGATTATAGACACTTTAAAAACACTTAATCATTAAATATTTACCACTTCTTGGCTATTTAACCCCAGCAGCCATTTTTAAAAGCACCTCAGTGGATGTGCCAGTTTTCAAATGAAAAATTCTTGTGAAGTTTGCCGCGGCTCCTTTGAATCCTCCTCTGTTTTAACGCCAGATGATCTTCCTACTCACGGAAACTGATGGGTTTCTCTCTGCAATTCGGCGAGTGACTCACAGGCCAAAAAGAAGAGTTTGTGTTGACGGCTGAACTGAAATTCAGGCGGCTCGTCTTGTGAATTCTTTGCAGCATAAAGGCAGCCTAGTAGGAGAACATGGTGAAACATAAAAAAAAAAAAAAAAAAAAAAAAACAACTAAAGGCTGTTACAGACTGTAAACTTCTGAGTAAACTAAAAAGAATGTTCTCGAAGGTCGCAGCAACATCAATTTAAACCAAAACGATGAAGAGACGGGAAAAATATCCTGCGGGGTTTGATATCTGTCTGTTCTTTTTTTTTTTTTGTAAGAACTACTAAGCTTACTTCAAAGTCAGCCTGAACACTGCAGCAAACGTTATCTATGGAATCAAAATGGAGGTCAGAAATCACAAAGGTGTTATCAAAGTTTTTTTTTTTCTTTTTAGATCAAAACGAGATCACCCATAAACTTTTGCCTTTTATTTAAAATTCCCTTTTTGAAATGCATTTGTCATCTAAGAATGTTTTTCCAACAAGGACTAATCCAGATTCTTTTTAGAGAAAACGTCGCTTTCCTCGAGATCTTGCATGAATCAAATAACTGCAACATCAAATTTGGAAGGTTTTAAGTTTTTCGGCCATACGTTGAAAATCCCATCATACATTTATTTTTGAAAAAAGCAGTATATTATCAACTATTACCATCCTACACATTTTTGTTGTTATATCACACTTAAATGTTTCAGGTGAAAAAATTAATATAATGGGAAAAAATTATTAAATTTACAATGACATTTTTTGGGGGTTTTGTTTGTTTGCTTGTTTCGCTGCTACTCCAGTGGATTCACCTGTCTGACAACAAGAAGTAAGCTATAAGATCCCAAAAGGTTGCACGGCACACGCACAGATGCCCCGACGGACATAAGAAGACGGGAAACAAAGTTGCTCACATCAATTTCTACGGCTTTGGAAGCTGCCGGATCTAAACGGGCAAGTTCAACAGGAAAACAAAATCAGGAGAGGAGAGCAACACGGTCTATTCAAAGTCAAATCCTGGAGGTCTGACACTAAAGCTCAGGCATTTCTTTAAAAGAAAGAATGCGTCTTGTTATGCACTAATCAGTGCAATTTTGCACAACTGCATTGGGGTACATTGTGGTGCATTACGTGAATATACATATCTGTTTTTGTATCTGAACCATTGTAAGGACTGTTTTTAAGCTAGATTTTATACTTACTGCATTTGACAATTGTGATGTATAGTATTTTATATTTGTATTTTATTTTATTTTAGCTATAACTACTACTTGTGGTAGTCATTACTGATTGTCTATTCTGATAGTTTTTAAGCTGCAACTGCAAAGTAATTTCCCTGTTGGGATGAATAAAGTACTTCTATTCTATTCTATTCTATTGGCAATAAAACTCATGACCTTTTTAATTTTCATTTTCAAAGATCCAATAAAATATGGAGACAGAGCATGTGAGTGGCAAGCGGTAAAGGTCCAGACAGCTGGGCATTGAGGTCTCTCTGCTCCTGGCATTTGCCCTCATAAAACACACAACCTATCAGGTACTAGATACACAGTCTTTTGGTTCAAGATATAGCTACACTACAGCACAACAGTGTTACAATGACCTCTGATAAGGCAATTGTAACTGTAAGATCCATAATAAAATGCATGAATTCTATCATCACTTATGCTAATTATCTCCAAGAATAATAATCTTCAGTTTTACTTTTAGTAAAACTTCAAATTTAAGTCTTTGAGCTGAACTCAAGTCCTGTACCATAATCCAGTCATGACTCTGCAGAGAAGTTTTAGCTGCTTCCTGTGCTTGAGGTCTAAATATAAAATCCTTTAAGGGCCTTGCAGCATGACTTTGTTAGAGCGTAGGAAGGCTCCGTTATGATTCCAAACATGCACATCACCATTACTGTTACTAGGCAGAGATCAGGTCAGGATGTAAAGTATATCGATGTCTTGAAAAGTAACAGCGTCTAAACTGTTGACATTTCCTGTTGTACCGTTCCTGCAGCTCAAAGTCCCAGAATTAACCAGAGTTCTCACGAGCTGACTTAAAGAACTTCCTACACGTTTCCCCTTCATACAAAAACAAACATTTTGAAACATTTAAAACTAAAGCTGCTTTCACATCATTACCATGCTTTCCATCCAGTTAAGGTGTGAGTAATATTTGGTTCTAAGCCTGAGAAATGAAATGCACTTTGTAGAACTTTTGCCACTTCGGTTTTGATGCACCCATGTTTTATATAGTGTGTTGCAATAAAAGAATTTACAGTGTCCTGCCAGGGGTGGCAATTAAAAATAAAAAGACGGGTGTAAGAGATTACCACCCACCACTCTTCTCTGTATGCTTGAAACCTGAGCAGATAGCTGACCTAATTAACCTACCAAAAATACTAGCTTGTTAGACTAGTATTTAGACTAGTCTAGTCTGCTCTTTAGTCTGTAAAGAGCAGACTGAAAAAGAATAAGCATGCTTACTAGTAAACATATATTTCTGATTCAGTCTAATTCTGGAAATAGAAAGAAAATCAAAACTTTTATAGGGTAAATAAACATGGCTATGTCTCAAATATTTTATATTTCAATCACAGTAGATTTTTCACCACTTTTTTTTTTTTTTTTTTTTACATTTTGTCTATTCCAAACTATTAACACATTATATGACAGTTGGAACAGAAGCATACATTGGGATAATCCAAGTCTTTTATTTGCCCATATCTCTTAACCAGAGGAACTCTTCCCTGGATGACGATGCCTGGCATCCAGCTGTGGTGTCGCCCCCGTGGTACAAAGCTGGGGGGACGTTTTCTGGCCCACTGCGGCTCATTTCTACTTTGTTACATACTTTGTGATGTCTCTCTCCAAAGCTCAGGAAGGGTGTTAGGGCCTCCCTGGTAACTGAGTTTTTCCTGTGCAGCAGACAGACAAAACCCTACCCTCCTGCGTCACACACACATAATTCCCCTTATGTGTGATGCTCACCCTCCACTTTAGCCCCAGGGAAGACCAGTCGACCAAGGAAACTTCTGTATTTCATGCATTGTTAGGCTGGCGAAGGGCTCTTCACGACTGACCCCTGCCAGTTTTGTCCATAAGTGGATAATCCTGCAGGTTCACAAATATCTGAACACTTGGGAAATGTCTGTCTGAACCAACCGATGCTTTTTCAGCGACAGAGGCAGGGCAATGATTGCCAATGCAAATTAATAACATTCAACCGAAAGGTCAAGAGCAGAAAACAGAAAAGATCAACATTTGCTATTCAAAGAAATCCTGTGGAGAGTTTGTTCAAGGTTCCATCTATGAGCTATGTTTTTTTTTTTTTTTTACTGAAATCATGAAAGCGGAAAAGAAAACAAGTGTTGTCTCAACACATTGTGCCGCCATGATGGCAGTTTGCCTCATAGCCCAGCAGAGCAGCGAAGGGTTCAGAAATGAGCATTTTCACATTGAGATTGCCATTATCTTATGCTTGATCACTCCTCAAATTGAGATATTTCGTCAAGACAAATTTTCCCCGTCACGCCCCACAGGCTGTAGCGCGGCGGCTCGTTCTTCTCGGAGCCTGGCCGGAAAAAAAAAAAATCATCTTACTGGTTGTTTTAGTAAATTGTGTTCTTCAAACATGAGCCATCGCTTATACTAATATGACATAAAGCTCATTCTGACCAAAGGCTCCATTTTTCCAAGCCTCACTGAAGCAACTCACATTTACATGATAAAGAGCTTCTCAGGCTCCTGCTAGATTTAAAGACACAGTCTCAAGTTTTGTCTAATTTCTAGAGCAACTAACTTACAAAAATAACTTTTCACCAAATATAAGAGCTTGTTTTTAGTGATTAATTCCTTAATATTGACTTTGTTTTATTTTTAGAAACTATTACTAGTTTCACTTATAAAATGGGAGAAAATGCATTGTTACAAGTGAAAAGAAAATCTTCTAGTGGATTTAGTACAAAAAGAATGTACTGCCTGACTTAAAACAAGCTTCCATATCTTAGTGAAAAGTTACTTATAATCTAGTTTGTCTTATTTCAAGTGTATTAAGATATTTGCACTAGAAACTAAACAAAACAAAAAACCTGATAAGACTTTTTTTTTTGTAACGTATGAACACTTTGTCAGCTGGAATGCAGTACCACGTGTGCTGCTTTAGCGATTCTGTACAAATGTCCTAAAATCCAAGGCGCTGCTTGTAGAACACGATCATCTCATTACCACCAATACTGAAACTTTAATGCCTCATTACTGTCGTCCATTTTCTGGCAGCGGTTCAGTCACAGCAAACTTGGAGTACGCTTTTATCACTGACTGCAGTTGACATGTTGACAAGTTAACATACAGTGCTGTAAAAAGTATCCAAACGCTTCAAGCATTTTAATGTTTTCTATCCTTTTTAAAGCTCAAAGTATTTAATAGAGATTCTGTGTGACAGATACGGGTTTTAATGATCCTACATATAATCCAAAGCAACCAACTGGCTAAATCGTAAATGAGCCTCCATGTTTATGTGATTGACTAAGTACAACTGCTCTGAACCGCAGAGAAACAAAAGTCGGCAAATGAAACATCACAAAACGATAAAGAGGGTTGAAGTAACGTTAGACTATAAACCAACATCCCAAGCGTCTTGCATCTCATGTGACACTGTTCCATCTGTCTGATAAAAACAGAAAGAATGTAGCACAAAATCTAATCTAGGGTAATTAATCACAAACGCAAAAGGCCAATAGTTAAGTTTGGAGGAGCTTTGGAGAGACGCAGCTCCGGTGGGTGAATCTTTAATGCTCAGCTGTCAGTTTTGCCCTCCACAAATCTGACCTTCATGGACAAGTGGCAAAAAGAATTTCTAAAGAAGTCTCCTTTTGATTTAACACTGCAGCTCACTTAAAAAGTCAACATTTTTAAAAACATTTTCAATAATCAGTGGCGCCTGCTGCAATTGTTGACCAGGTTTTTGGAGGTTTTGCATATTGCCACTGAAACATGGATGATTCTTTTCCGGTGACTTTGAGGTTGGAATGCCTCGTTGCCATCACCCTAATTTTTATCGCTCTTCACAGATTCTTATTTCGTCAAGATTCTGGCAGAGTGAAAATCACCCTCAAATGATTTAAAACTTAAATCAGTGAGGAGCGTGGATCACTTGCGGCTTAATGTTGGAATAAAAGTGACAGGCAAATGGAAAGCATCCAGATTACACATAGAAAATTAAATAAAGCAAGAAAGACTATAGAGATATAAAAAACTACCAGATTCCTAAAACATGTACAAAAGTAATAAGATAATGTAAAAAGTGAACTTTGTGTATTTGCCAAAGCAGTACAAGAATATGACAAAACCTTTGCAAAGAAGAGCAGGAAAGCATAAATAGCTTACTGTGTTTGTTTGGAGCAGTGATGGTTACAGAGTCTATATCGATAACGCTCGTTTGTGTACTTAGGATGCAGCAGACCGTTACTGCAGCAGCTCTCCATAGCACTATAATTGTGTAATGCATGAGGTGGGAAACATAACACTGGAAGGAAACCTATTAAACGCTGCAAATAACTTGAGATTGTGGCAAACGTCATGCAGCTGGAGATATACTGGACGGGCGCTTTCGGCCAAAGAGTTTTCAAACGGCCTAGTCAAAGTCCTGACCTAAATCCAATTGAAAATCTGTGGCATGATTTGAGAATTCGGCTACAGTTTGAAAAAAGGGGAAGAAGTTTAAGCGGCATGAACACTATTTGCAAAGATTTGTATGTTTTCCCAATGGATTGGAAGTGATATGGTGATGTAGACCGAAGCTAATCGCAACAGCCCTCAATGTATTTGCTCATAAAAGAGACAAAAAAGTGCTGTAGCTCTGCTGTACTCTTATATCTCATTAGACATGTTTGTACTGCATAACTGACTCTCTCTAATTTAAATGCACTCTGATAATTAGGCCCTACAGTAATTACTACCGATGATTGTATTTATGCAAACTTGAAAATTGTGAAGTAATAAGTGCAGAGGAGTTAATTGGGTTTAAGATTTACAACTATTTTCTTTTTTTTTTTTTTTTTTTTTTTTAAACACGTTGCTTCACATCACTTAAGAAAAGACACCAAAATCAGACGGAGCGCCAAGAGCAAGAGAACATTTAGTCCTGCGAGTCTTGCAGTACATGCTAGTATTAAAAAGAAAATTTAAAAAATAGGCATCAGAGCCTGGGCTGGAGAATAGAAAGAGTCCACAGTCCGATCAATATTCAAACTGCAAAATGAATCTGACTGGAGCGAGAACTTCTCATCAAACGGGAAGAGAAATTGGATATGAAAGATGACCTGCCATAAAATCCGATTTCCCACAATGCCATCTGTCAGACAGCAGCCGGGGAATAATGACAACGGTTAATGAAAGTTGAGCTCTGGTTCGGCCATGGTTTAAATCAGCTCTTCCATCCGGCCGTCTTGATGTGCTGACTCAGTGCCCTGTCCTCTATCCAACCCAGCAGGACATGATGGAACAAAGGAGCCAGGAAACCCTTGACTTAATTCCAACCTCATTCAAACATGTACAGGAAAAAAAATAAAATAAAAAATCAGGCAGCAATATCACCTTCTAAAGGGAGGACTCTGACTCTGATCAGAGGTCCATGGAGAACATGCTTATTAGGATGGTAAAAATGTTGGAATCTTTAAAAGAAGAGACTTACTAGACACTTTTAGTTTTAGTTTTACCACCTTGTGACCTTATGTATGTTCACTTTAAGTTGTGGAAGTTGACTAATCTTGTCCTGCCTTTCTTCTATTTTGTACCAGATTGAAGATTCATTTGGATTATTTTGTGTGTTTGAGTATTTTCGCAAATTCTCAAGATAAATAGTCATAATAATGCTCAAATCTCACATATAAATGTAATTTTACGAGATGATTTTCTGAAATCTTTTAGGATCTTCATTTAACTCTTGTTCAATATAAAAGACATTGACTCCCTGATGAACATAAACAATTTTATGTCACCTTTTGCTATACAAATCCTATTCACTGGGATCCTATAACCACACTTCTTTACTGTTGGCTAAAAGCACAATAGAGAAAACTTACTAAAGTGAGTAGGAACCATTCCTTCCTTCGCATTATAAATTGACATGGTATATATGAAACAGCTACTTGCACAAAACAAGAAAAAACATCTTTATAACTGAAGGTCTTTTTGCAGTGCCGGGCCCGACCCAGGTCAGCCTTCCAAATTCGAATAACAAAAGGTAAAACCGAACGAGAAAACGACTCCAAAGCAAAGGTCAGTCGTTGACCTCTTAAACCGACTTGGAGACCTCTGGCTTTGACCTCCAACAACTGTTTTTCCCAACTTTTAACGCTCACGTTTCATGCTGCACAGCGAGAAACAACATGCCGCGTATACTAGTTGGACAACTTACAAGAAGGAGGTGGTTTTCATAAGGCTAACATGAAACTCTAAAGGTCAAGCTGTCACCTTCATTATACTTTTTCCTGTTTCTATTAGGCAAACAATTTGGGGAAATGCGCACCGACACTGTGCTAGTGATGTCTTCGCTTTTAAGCGGAATGTTTTCAATTCATCTGGTTCTCGAGAAATCAAAAGCCTCGGGGTCTTAAAAAGTAGCGCATGTGTATCTTGTGGAAGCTGCGTATGTAAAGTTAATGGCCTCTTAAATAAACTGTCAATCGTGCCAGTGCCTTGCTTGTTTCTTTTACCCACCTGAGTGCACAAATCTTTTGTTTTTTCTCTTTTTCCCCCCTACCCGCCTTCTCTCTCCCTCTCAGCCATGAAAGATGTTTTCCCCCACTCCGGGAAATCTCTCATCTTTTCCATTCTCCATCTCTGCTCAGGCAGCCCGGCTGCCTCCTCTGTCAGACAGCAGATTTAGTAATTGATCCCATTTGATCTTGTCGATTTCCATTTCAATCTACAAGCCGTCAAGAGGAAGGTGAAGGCGGGGGGAGGAGGGGAGGAGGCCAGTCCTGACCAGGAAATCCCCGGAAACTGGCGAGGCTGCGCAGTCAAAGATTGTACGGGTCCAAGGTGACTGATGTCAGGAGATGGGAGCTCTTATATTTTACTGTCTCATTCAAATATACACTCTCCTGTTGAGCTGTCAGTCTGAATCATGGCTCGCCGTTTTCTCTCGGCCAAGAGGGGAATTAGCAATATTGAATCCGCGGCTGAATATTGAGCAGCTCCTGGAGTACCCAGTTGTTTAATCCGATAGCATCTTTGGAGGGGCAATTAAAGCCGAAACAGGAAGGACCACAGAAACAGGGAAAATAAATTAGTTTCACTTTTTCTGCGAACAGTATGAGTAATGTAGGGATGTGAGTAATTACAGTACAGCTCTCTCACACCAGAGAAATCTTAGATGCGAGGCCATTTAAGTGAGTTTTAACACGAAGAATATTTCCAGTGGTCCTCTCTGTGTGATGTACCAGTTATGCTGTTAAGGCCAATCAACACTGTGGGTTCAGTGGTGGGGACGAATGGAGCTTAATGTTTTGTTTTTAGTCTCAGTCACCAGTAAACATTTCTTTATTAATCTCTGGAGAAGCATGGAAGATGATGTGAACATTTCCTAATTGTGCATATGGATTGAAAAGAAAAATTAAATGGATTTCCAGAGTTTTTTCTGGTCCATAGTGTAAGTGTTGAGTCCGTGCATTGATCCATCCATCATCTGTTGCTTCATCCATTTAGCAGTATGCCAGGATATCCTTCCATCCCACTTACAAGAAATAACTGAATTCAATTTAGTGAAAACTTTTGTATTTAAACTTAAACTGTGGATTAAAATGACTGGAATTGTTAATTTCAGACAGGAATATTTTGGAATATATTCTTGAAGAATTTATATTTTGAAGAATCCCCAAACTCTCTGTGCTCACCTTTTTTGGCTGTACGTATCTAAAAAAGCTTTTCCTTTTTAAATATTGATGCTGCCCTTCTCTTTCAGACAGCTAACATTTTTTTTTTTTTTTTTTTTAGCTCCAAAGTGCATAAGTGCTGTTATTGGCATTTTGATGGTGGGCCGTAAATGGAGCGTGCGGTTTTCTCCTGGCGTACCTCCCAGCTGATAACAGCCGTGTCTGTTACATGAAGGAAAAACACCGGCGCGCGAGTCCGAGAGCGGCTACCAAACGTCTACTTTTGTTTGTGTTGATGAGAGCATGAAACACGGGGGTTGTTAGGAGGGCGGGGGGAGGTGAAGAGGGACGGGAGGGGGCGGGAGGTGAGAGATGAGCCTTCAATGGGAGTTACATAATGTGAAAAGATGAAATCTTCCCCTTTCCATGTCCTTGCTCTAACCCACCCGGCAGCCCGCAGCTTGAAAGCCAGAGTTAGCACATCCTTGAGAATAACCTGCTTGTAATGAGCGCTTTGTAATCTTCTGTTGGACTTACTTTTAATTGACAAAAGAACCATCAAAGGCAACTTTATAGCTGGGGCTAAGCGTAAATCATGTTTTAATTAAGAAGGATGGAAGGATTCCTTTCCTCCCTCAGCGACAAAGACTTTCCCAAAGGAATGCCTTCAAATTTCATGGTAACGTTGCTCTAAATAGCTGGAACTAGAAGGCAACTGGAAGCTCTGCTAGCCAAGAGGAGTCTATGTTTTCTTTCATTTCATTTTAGCCTTTTAAGCAAGTCGGCTGGCTGAAAAGCATTACTCTCCTGCAGGGAAAGGATTTGGCTAACATGACAAAATGAAAGAAAAAAAAACAGTGTTGTGTCAGCCAATTATTTTGTGACTCTGCCCTTTTATTTTTCTTTTAAATTACTGCAATGGCAATTAGCCTCGCTGTGCAATGGGAATGTCATTTCGCTACGTTTCACTTTAATGAATAGGAGAATGTTTGGGCATAATGCACAGAACCGTGTTTTTTAAAAAAGAAATACAGCAAATCAGCACAAACAGCTTACATTAGGTATCAAGCATGGTAGAAGAGGTGTGATGATTTGGGTTTGCAAATGTTCAAGAGTTTGATCATCTATCCTGCATTTCTATCAACCATTCAACAAAGCATCTGAACTGAAAAAATCTCAAGGTTTTACAATGATCTAGTCAAAGTCCAGTCATCAGTCAGAGTGAAAATATTTGATGGAAGAAGACGAAATGAACCCGGAACAATGTGAGCAAGTGATTAATTCACATAAGGAAGGATTATCTTACACTTTAGCTGCTAAAGGTGGTTTTACCAATCATGAAATGTGTGTTTTCCCATGACGGTATTTATATTTACATGCCTACCTCAGTAGCTCTTTTTTTGTTTTGTTTTTTAACAATAATATTAAAAAGAAGGTAGATCTTTGTGCTTTGGGTTAGATATGCTTAATTTCTTGTGTCTTTACATACAATGAAGGCCACAGGTGGGTAAAAGTGCTCAAACAATTTAGATAAAAGAACTTGAAACATGCTCCATGTTGTACGAGTTGAGGCTGTTTGGGCTCCGTTCTGCTACATCAACTCTTAAAAGCTACAAATTTTTGCTTTCCATGCTTATAATAAATCGTGTTATTATGTTTGCATGAGCAACCAATCATGCTTTTCTCCAGTTTTTAATACTTTACCTTTGCTCAGTTAGTCAAGCTGGTTCTATGTACATGCTAACATTTTAAGCTAAACCAAGTCAATTTTAAATCAAAACAGATCATTAATAATTCATGTGAAAGTTTTTTTAGTGGTAAACAAAACCAATGTAAACTTAGACACACTAAGAATACTTACACCAAATATGTCATGTCCTTACAGGCCATTTTACACCCTCCTGTGTATGTGTAGTTTACTGTCACTTCACTCATCCGTCCTCTGCTAACCTCTCTCAGAACAAAGGAGTTGCGAAATTAATCTAGCCAGGTCGATGACATGATGAAGCGCAATCAGAAACCTTTCAAAAAGCCAAAAGGCAAAAATCAGAATCCTGTTATTCTGTCTTGTCTCCCAGACGAGACAAAGGGCCCAGAACAACCTTAAAATACCTATTGATCTGTGTTAAAGCCATCACAGCTCACTTTCTACGGTATGATTCACTAATAACTTTGAATGGCCATAGCAAATCACTGCCCACAGAAGCCATTATCCGCAAACCAATCATTAACATGTTATTTATGTGTACTGGAGCGTAGGTGGGGGACGATAGGCCATCAGGGGGCCAGGTGGAGGAATTAAACTCGCAAATCATTTAGTATCTGCCATTTTTACTGGCGGGTTACTCGTTAGCAATAAACAAAAAGTCATTATTGCCGCGCACCCCTCAGCCTATAAACGTCTGAGAAGCCGAGACGGGAAATAGCGATGGGTAAGGGCCTTCAACAGTGGTTTTGGTCTGATAGCCCAGGAGGGAGCCCAGCCAGCATCTGTGCTTATTCCAGTAAAATGACTGAAATGGCAGCCGTGATTGCCTGCAAGTTATTTGATTAGGGTTCCCTACAGATTCCTCATGCTGCTAGAGCAAAAAGGAGAGTGGGGATAAAAGGCGGACTGGGCTGTTGATCCATCAATAAGAACACAGGGCTGTGAAAAAGTATTCCCCTCTTACAGATTTCTTCAGCTTCTGCTTTGATGTTACATTTAAATGTTTCACATCAGCTTCCAGGTGATTATTTCAGTAAATAAGGGGGGGAAAGCTATCCAGGCCGACTTAATCCAATGCATAAAAAGAATCCCCCATTGTTAAGAAATCACTTAAATAGAACTTGCCTGACAACATGAGGTAGACTCAAAGGTCTCAAAAACCACTCAACTTGCCCGTATTTAAAGCAATTCAAGAAGACGAGAAACAAAGGCATTACCATCCATCTGTCTGCAAAGAGTTAGACGTTTTTTCAATACTTTGGGACTTCAGATAACCACAGTGAGAGCCATTATCTACAAATGGTGTAAACAGAGGTGAACTTTTCCAGGACAGACTGACCTACCAGAAGAACTTCAAGAGCGTCCCAATGATTCACCCAGGAGGTCACAAAAGAACCAGAACATAAAAATGTCCTGTAGGCTTCACTTGTCTTTGTTAAGATCAGCGTTCACACAAATACTCCCCACAGTAGGAGGAACCATGAAATCTGTGGGTAAATCCTGCAGGAGGAATATGAACTTAAGCTCAAACACCATCGAGTTCCTCGCTAAAAGGCTTAAAACTGAGTATAGTCAAAGTCCACTCCTAGATCTGACTGTGCTATGGCACAATCTTAAGGTAATCATAAACAATTCAGCAAAAAAAAAAAAAAAATCCTCCACAGCGGGCTCATTCGACTGCGAGTTACACCAAAGTTATTGCTGCCAAAGACAGAACTACAATAACCCCCACAAATACCAGCAAGTTACCTTTTCAGATTGGATAACTTTTTTACTTTTATGAATAAAACAATCTTCTGAAAACTGCTTTGAAAAAATGTTAAAAGAAATCTGAAAGAAGACTATTTTTTACAGCACTGTATCAGCTGAAGGAATGATTTAACTGCTTTTCTGCTACAGCTGTATTATCTCAAGATTCTTACCTCTGTCCTGTAAAGCTCATCAATTAACAGGTCAAATGCTGTTAATCTAATAAGAAAGCAAGAGTTTAGCCGGGTGTTAGCTCTAGACTGGTTCTTGGCGAGAGCAACAATGTTGCGACACCTCGTTGTCACCACACGGTTGCCAAGCCAAGAAGATGATTCCTCTCTCGCAGCAAGCTTAAAACCTCCCCTCAGTTGGCGGACAGTCTTGTCTCATCAGGCCTGTAGCCTGCAAGGTTAGCTTTAAGCAGGAAGGAGCATTTTATGAGTCACTGGGCAAAAACACTGAGTCATTGTTCATTTACATATGCAGATGCTAACGTTGCGGTGGTCTGCAGGCAGGTGACTATCCCCTTCTTTTGACTCGTATTCAAGAGGTTGACTGGAGAGGCGGTGCGCAAATTAAGCCATACCTTTGCTTGGATAAAGGAGCTTCAAGCACTCACGCATTGACTTTTGGCACTCTCTCCACATCATAAAAACACTCACATTTCACCAGCCCACCCAAGCACACATCACACACAGTCGCTAATGAATGGCAACGCTAATTAGCCCCTTTCTCTCTCGCTCTCTTTTTCCTCCCACTCCCTTAACACAGGATCACAGAGTGTGGGTCGGTCGTTCTCATTTTGCAGGGCAGGCTATTCACCAGAGGGCCCTTTGCTGCCGAAATCACCAAGATGCTGGTGAGCAGCTTGTCTGATTAGCAGTGATTACTTTCTAATTGGAGTTCTCCAAAACACGATGACCTCTGCTTTGTTTATTGATGGGATTAATCGGAGTCTGGCAGAATTAGAAATCCCACCTGAATACATTCTTTTCTCATTGTATTAGAAGGTCCTTTACCCTTTGTTGCCCTGCTGCTTTTTTTTTTTTGTTTTTGTTTTGTTTTTGCATCCTTTTTGCGCCAATCCTTTTTGTGAATTCAAGTGCTGAGCATGGCGGTGCCCGTTTGAGGTTCAAGGATGACACTTTCTACCTTCATCACAATGTATTTTTACACAGAGGCTTTAAGAAACGATTTTACATTTGATCCTTTTTAGGCATTTTACGTCAAGGAAAAAGCATCAAGTAGCTTGGTGTATTGTTCATGGCCTGTTCTGGTGAAAAAAGAGCTGATTTGTCTATGTTTTAGCCCTCGGCAATAAACAGTAACTTGATGGATTAATACCTCTCGAACGTTTGCATTGTTTTCTCATGATAGAAGCACAAACTTCAGTGTATTTATTGAGATTTCATGTGACTGGCCAAAATAAAAAGCCCATATTTGAATGGAAATGATGGTGGGCTGCCTTTTTTTCCTGCAGAGACAGAAGGACAAATGGAGCTACTTACATATTCCTGGGTTAAACCCTTCCAGATTCTTCAAACGATTTGAGATTAAGGATTAGTCAACTTCTGACTAGACATCAAGCAAAATGCTAGAACAGTGCTACAATGGAATAGCTACGATCAAATCATATTTATGTCTCAAATAGTCCAAACAAAGTCCAGACCTAAGACCAATGGAGTTTATGGTAAGAATTAAAAATTTACATTCAACCCAGTTGGACTGAGGTTGAGCTATTTTGCAAAGGACAATGAGCAAAACCATTTAGTCTCCAGACTAAAACCTGTTTGACACATGCGCCAAAGGACTTTCAGCTGTAAGTCTAGCCAAAGATAGTCTGACAGATTAATTATAAGGAAGCCTCCTGGGTGTTTCCCTTCGGAGAATTTACAGGAACCCTATGTACCTTCGGCCCAAGGAACGCCTGGAGGATGTGGCTGTTGCCTTTCCAAAGAGATATCAGATAAGTCATGGGTGGATTGACTGATGGGCTTCAGGTGCATTCAACATCTTTTAAGAAATAACACCAAAGAGGTAATAAGAAGAGTTTGAATCTAGCAGACTAAAAGCCTCCTACTCTTCTTCCAGTTACATCATCAGATGAAAGATGTAAGAATGAACTTGTCACAGGAAGGGGTGAAAATGGGCAAAGTTGTTGAAAACGAAAGCACAAACTAGAGAGAACAGGTTGTTGAAATCAAGAAACAGACTCAGAGTGACCGCTTCAGGCAGCAGAGCAAACCGATGACACAACAAGAGCACTCGCATGTGAAGAAAAGTGGAGGAATTGTGAGTGACAGAAACACCAACAGGGGATGCAAAGACAGGAATTGTTGCTTATGTAGAGAGGTGCAGATATACCAGCATGGGTACAAGGAGACTGATCGAGTGCGACAACCCAGAAATCATCCAGTAAGTGAGAGGAAAGAGCAGATGCTACGGGACGGGCCCTCACTAGAAGCCTTCCCAACCACAGAGTGTGTTGTCAGTGCAGAGAGGTTGATGCCAGCATCACAGTTTCCACTTAAGAGCCTGCTCTGGAGAATCATCCCATCTACAGGGACCGAGGCAGGCGAGCCGGTGCTGACGCGAAGCCAGCGCTGGGAGGAACTGACCGGGTTTCTGATATGCTTCCCTGACATCAGTCACCCTTTGAAGTCATGTTGCTGCACCACTCAGTGTAAAACATTTCCTATGCACGTTTCCTGCTGCAAGTAGTGACCCACACACAATCTCACATCGCCTCCCACGGCTAAGGTGCACATATGGACTTGTTTGGGTTCAAAAAGCAATGACAAAATGTGGGTTTGATAAACGTATCTTTGTGTAAAGTCAACAAAAATTGAGATACGTGTTCAATCGCTGTTGTGTCAGCGATTGAACATCAGCCTAGAGTAAACACACCTGCTGATTGGGATTAACTAAGAAAAATCCTTGGTTGGGGTTGGGAACAAACAACCACATTTAGTCACTCATGGTACAAGAGATTTTATGGACGGTGGCCTGATTAACCACAGGTCATTGCTCTATATTTACATTTTATAGTTACCATCAGTCGGGCTAACTTGGAGTGTGACACAGGAAGTTATAGCCGTGCTATTAGTGAAGAGGCGCTGAATGTTAAATTTATGCTAGAATTACATTTTATTGTTAATGGTGTCAATGTTTAATTTTAAGAGGCTTTAACTAGAAGCAAATCAGCTTTTCACCTTGCTGCCAGACTATGGTAATTATCTTCTGCTTGTGTCTCTTCATTATAATACTCAACACAGAAACATGAAAGTGGTATTGATCCTGCTTGATAACTTTCAGCAACAAACTTAGTGTAATCACAAGGAATAACAAAAAAAACCAAAACTTTTTTCTAGACAAGAGTATCTCTGCATATACAAATTTCCTTTTTGTTGCATTTTTACTCAGAACCTTATTCTATAACTATGTCACCTTAAATGTAGTGTAGCCTCAGCATCTTCTGGCATTCCATTAACATGGCCAGAGTTAAACATGTGAAAGCCAGATGATATAAATACATTATGGGGAGCTTAATGGAACATGTCCCTCTTGTCTTCTAATCTGAGGACATTTTCCATTAGCCTAATTGCAAAATGGTAGCATTCAAAATGCCGCAGAATGCTAAATCGCTACGGGTCTCTGCTACTAAAATATAGGTTCTCTCTAGGCACTCTAGTGTGCAACCCAAAACACTCAGGGATTCATTAAGGAAATCAACAAAGTGTAAACGGATACAATGGAGGAAAGGGATGCCTAGTGGTTTTAGTGGTTTAAATTTCTAAGAGCATATATTACATTTTAGAGCCAAGAAGTCAAAACAATCATCAAAGCATGAAACGTCCTCATGTATATCCTCCACCTGCTTGCAAATAAAATCAATGTAACAAAAAAAGCAGTTTGATCTGTATATTAACCTGACAGTATTACCAAATATGGGCAATGGCAGAGGATTTATAATGGCATCTTATGCATCAATGGCATCTGATATTTTTTACAAAATTGTCAGATTTTGTAAAATCTGATAATTACAAAATGCATGTCAATCTTTAAGGATCCCAAAAACGGTGGTATAAAATATCTTTGCTGCAAAAAAGAGAAAAACAAAATGTATGCAGGGATTACGGGTGAGGCCTGATTTCTACTTATCCACCAAAATAGAATTTTTCAGTGCAACATTTTTTTTTATTTAAGCAAAAAATAATAAATGAAAAGACAGGATGAGAAAGATTAGAGTTTTTGAAAAAAAATTGTTATCAGGGAAGTCAAATCAATGATAAGTCTTAATCAGGTAATAAACAGCTTTATTTTATCAATAATTAGGTTTAGCAATACTTTTTCTGGGACTGTGCTGTTTAGTACTTATTTCCTTTCTCCCACTACATCCGTTACATTAGATTGAAGAGAATTTTAAAGACCAAACAGCATGTTGTGCGACAGCTAATTGTAGCCAGACTGGTTGAGTTTGGGTTGTGTGACAGTGTTCCAAGAATCCCTGGAAAAGATTCGCTAATATGAAATTCTGGTGAAACAGAGGCTTAGAGGACAGGATTGTTGGTACTTGGCCACGATGCTGGTGAGAACTGGAGTAGAAATTGTATAATCTAATCTGAATACCATCAGATAAGCAAAGTTTCAAATTATATCATTTGTCACAAGCAGTAATTTTCTACTACTGAATTACAAGTAAATTGTATTTGTCAGAAAACTTTTAAATCCTTGTATAGTGTCAGTTAGTTAAGTCTCCAAGCCACTGCACTGATTCTTCCTTCTTTCCACTGGATAAATCATCTTCATATGCTGCTAATATTTACCATAGACTTTCTTTTCACTAGTTTTGTCTTATGCATTATGTCCAACTTTGGTAATCCAGACACTCTTTAGGAACTCTCGTCTGTGCGGACAGGTGTTCATTGTCCTATTTTTTATGATAATTTTTAAAAGAAGTACAATAAATAAATAAAATATAATTTATATAAAGAGTGCACAGCATTCAGTCACTGGCAAAAAGTGTCCTGTCTCTTTAAATGCAAACCAATTCCAATCCCCTTCATAGATAGATAGAAAATAGCTCTTGTATATCAAACAAGCTTGAATCGAATTACTTTATCTTATGTCAAAAACGCCATAGGCAGCAATATCAGCGGGGATACTAAAACATTTAACTGACAGTTTCCAATTACACATTTATTGATTATTACAGATATCTCCATCCTCCCAATATAGCAACCATCTATTACTTTCTTTAGGCCCCCCTTGTATGACAGAATAGTGAAGCTAAAGTGCCCCACAGATAAAAATTTTATGTCCTGTTTTTAGTGAACCAAAAATTACCCTCTGCATTCGGCCCATAACAGCACAGCGGAGCGCTATACCCAGAGAGCCTGGCTGACAATAATTGCAGTAAAGAGTCGTAATGGTTCACAATTGCACTTTTACACTCCGTACCCTGTGATCAAAAAGCCTGTTAAGGCTGTGGACGTTTTTACAGTAGCATTTAATGGCAGAGTAGCACACACATGCACGCACACGCACACACACATGAATGCAGAGAGTCAGCTCTTGCTTGAGGGTCCGGTTTGACTTTTAATGAAACATTGTCATGAGATGTGTGGAAGTGGGCAGCGAGACAGTAGATCTAGATTGCAGAGGCAGGCAGGGAAGGGGGAAAGGCATTTTACTCTTTAAAAAATAAATAAAAAGGCACCACAAAGGCAGGGAGTCCAGTCACATAAATCAAAAATGTGAAGCTGAGGGAGGGGAAAGCAAAACTGGAGCTGACATGAAGTGAACTCGCAAAACAAAAGATGATGATTTGACATGGTAAAAGGAATCAACTGTACTTTTTCAGTATTTAATAATCACGCATAAAAAAAAGAAGAAAAAAAAGAAAAACAGGACCAAGTGTGAATAGGAAAATGCTAGTATGAGACTCAAAGCGTAAAAGACTAACAAAAAAACGCTTAAGTACGGGAAAATTTATAGCTTTGCTGTTTTATTCCAGCTTCCTTTCATTACCAACCCACTGATTTAACTAGTGTACTTTAGTTTCTCTCTGCAGTTCAGGTTTTAGATGAATTACGGACATAGAATCATAAAATTGTTCAAATCATATTGTTATTATGTAAAGTCAACTATTTTGAGCTTTGTATAATGCCATTCCCTCATCAAAAACATACCTGGAGTGTTGCTTTGATTTTTTCATCCTTGAATCTTCCCTGGCAACCATTTGTGGTGCATAAACACTTGCTCCCACAAAGCTCCGCCTATTTCCACAAAGCTCCTCCTTGGAGCTGCAGTCTACAGTCGATCCTCCTCCTCCTCACAGAGCACCCGTTCCTCACTCAGCTCCTTCAGACTAGCAGCAGCAGCAATTAGTCAACACCTGGAGGAACTGTGGGTCTGCTAATGTCATCATATAAACTGCTTCTCAATTCAACACTCCTAAGGACGTTTGCAAACGGCGTAAGCAGCGTTGTTGTGATGAGGCAGAGTGTCTGAAAGAGTAGGAAATTCTTAAAGATGTATAAAAGATCGCCTTTTAGAAGGTTTTGTACTCAAACTCATCGTACTCCAGTAGGAAGCTGCCGTAACAATCATCCCAAGAAAACAACATCCTACACATCCTGATAAACTGGTTAATTCCCAACTAATTTCTTCATTGAACCGGCTGAAACTGAAGCTAAAATGAGAACCAGGACAAAACTGTGGGCTCTGCCTGTCTAAATGACACTGATATTTTAATACTGCAAATACACCACAGCTGACTGAGCTCCTCCTGACAGAGCTGTGCTTACAAGCGGAATGCAAACGGCATAATTGGCTATGTAAAACTCTTGCTCTATTAAATGAAGGGAACATGGTGCCTGATAGCCTTCATCACCACTAAAGCTCTTCATTAATCTCCATCCACTAGGTCAAGTCATTGCCCTGTACAAGACAAATGAATTAAAGCTCTGCCATCCAGCAATGAACCCTGTATGACCGACTACAGAGGCTGCTTGTGGATTATCTGAAAGCCACAATTTTTTTTTTAGGCTAACTTTTAAAAAAAGAGGTCCATTATTTCATTGGTAAGTTGCTCGTTTTTGTTTTGTTTTTTTCTCCCCCCCATCTTTGTACCCTCATGTTGTCTGGAAAGGTTTAAATTTATCTTTTCTGCATCAAAGACCCATAAGCTTCAAACCTGGAAAAAAAATAAAATAAATCTGCCGCTTTCTCCTACTGCAGTAAACAACAACTCTGGGTATTAGTGAAGCTTTTATGTGCATTTCTGACCCTGAAATAAGTCCCCCTTTCCACCAAACTGGACTTCCACTTAAAAGCAAAGGTTATCCTCAAAGCAAGCATTTAATGTAGAGAGAAATATTGCAGCTTGACAAAAAATAAACCAAAATGCATTTTGGACTGGTTGGCACTCATCCTTAACTCGCTCCAAAACGCACAGTGCACACATAAAACCTTATTTTTTAGAGGCGTCTGAAGTCTGCACAGATACATTTTGTACTTTCATTACCTTTCATGTCTTTAGAAACTCCCTTATCTGTCTGAGACTTGATATGAAGCTGTATGTTCATGCCCTTTGCTATCAGTTTTAATTTGGATTTCCTACCAGTGGATGTGATGAACACGTTTTAGGAAGCAACTCGTTTAGTTTGTCAGTAGTTTGGGTCAGCTGCGGGGAGCTCAACCTTCTCAAAGACACACATTTTAGATCGTTTAATCAAAAGTGCTTTTTCACAGTAAGTCCAGGCTACTCCCATGAAATGTGCCCGTTAAATAAAACAACAGCCTTCTGCTTAAATAGATGTTTTTGTGCCGTTACACCTTGTCCTCTGGGTAGAAGAAGGAAGATAAAAACCGTAAAGGAGCAATATTATAGCTGTCATTTTCGGGCTTTTTAACAGCGGTCACTTTGCTGAAGGAACAACTACGTGAGCTTTCATCAAGAAACGAGACAGGTAGCAGGACTTTGTCCAAGTTTGTGCTTTGCCTGCAGATGTACGACTGACTGTCATTGAAGAGCCTCACAAACCCCAGGTGATAATTGCCGTTTGGAAACGTTCTTAGTGCTGGTGAATGTTTTTGTCCAACTCTCAAACTGTTCTTGCTTGAATAGCACCCTTCGCCATCAGGGTTCACAAAAACGAAAGAAGCGTTGAGAATGAATTGTAGTAATTTTCTCATGAAAATCAGTGTAAAATGATCTAGACCTGTTTTGACTGGTCTATGTACTGCCACTATACTGTCTCATTTAGGCTCAACTTTATGCCTAAAAATCATTAGAAATGCTATTTTTGGTTCATTATGCTAAAACTGTGCATAAAGATTCACTTTTTAGTGAGGAATAATCCAGTTCAGGTTCGATCAGTTAGGTTTTAATCTAGAGCTAATCGAAAAGAGTCCTTGAAAACGGACAATTTCGGTGTACAACAAAGGAGAAGTTTGTGTCCACTTCCTGTCAACTGTAATTGACAGTAAACGATAGAAAACTTGCGCTAGGTGCAACTGACGATGGTGTTAAGGATGGGGAGTCACTTCACCCCCATCAAAATCTACCACTGCTCCCAAATCCAGATTGGAGCAACCCTGACGTATAACTAAATCCCTCTGCTTCCTCTAGTAGTGGTCTCCAAAAATCTAATATTTCCTCATTTTCTTATTTGTGGTACAAAGCAGCCCAGGCTGATGTCTTAAGATGACACAGTGGCCTTCCAGACCACAAATTTCTTTGGGGAATGAATGTCAAACGTTTTATACCAAGAACAGAATATCAAGACTTAAAAACTGAGTTCTCTCACCAGATCAGTATGGCTACATTTTAAATAGTATGAAGAGCAGTAAAAACCTCATCAAATCTTTCACATAAAACCATATACATAACCTATTTCTGAATACATTTATTTAGCATTAAAGCCATAAAATGTCATTAGCTTGTATTTCTAGTAGTGATTTGGTATAAATCGGTTTTCCCACTTGCAACTAGAACGTGACCAGGTTCGATTTGATAGTATCCACAGATCCAGGATACTCTAACTTTTTGAGCCACATCTGTTTAATTTCTATTCTACTATTTTAGTTAAGTAAACAAAAGGAAGTGTTGGTATCACAGTTACCACTGCTTCACATAATCCAGGACCTAAACACAGTTAATTCTGTCAACGTTCAGAACACAATGTCTGCTGTGAAATCAATCTGATCTGAAGGACCTTCCTGAATGCAACCAATTTATATCATATTAATGAAAAATGCTCCATTGCAGCCAAACATATTCCACCAGCCTCAAATGACAACATCCAGATTTTTTTAGCCTACAATCTAAGCTCCTCATGCATCATAAGGGCCAACAGCTCTTGACTGCTGCACTCTGCCTTACAGTTCCTCAGTTTAGTTTGTATGCAAATCAGAATGAGTCAGTCCTCGTTCCAGATGGGGGCCGTCACCAGTGACCTAGTCAGCCTACCACTATGGTTTCCTCGCTCTACGATATGCTTCCTAATCAGACTATGACTCAGTTCCACACTTTATTCAAGATGGCCCCCTGATCATCGCTACACCTGCTTTTAAGCAAAGCCAAATGGTCATTAGAGGCGGTCCCCTGCAGTTTCTCGCTTTTTGCTCTTAAGAGCTCGACTTAGTGCTGAAAGTTGATGAATGCACCAAACAGAAACCACACTTTACTGACTAATCTGAGCTCCTAAATGTTTTTTTTTTTCCTGTAGCACTTGTTCTCACCTGAACGTTAAAGTAGAACCAATAGAGTCCTGCAGAGAGGAAAAGATGGATCAAATGCTGAGTGTTCATTTTAAGGATGAATGTTTTACCTATCCATAGTGATCTTTAACACACATTTATGATCTTTAGACTGTTCTCTCTCTCTCTCTGATATCTGAATATTTTTTCCTGAATTCCTCATTATCCAGAACTATTACACTAGACCGCAAATCAGTGAAAAATTGAAAGCAACACAATAATTAAATTATTCATGCTAAGATCTAATTAGTATGAATAATGCAAATTATTTGTTTGTGCATTTAAAAAAAAAAAAATGCACAAAGAAAGATATTACAGTAGTTCTACTCTAAACTCACTGACTACAATGGAACTGGCAGTAATGTGGAAGATATTTCCCAAACAAATTAAACATTTATCGAAATTTATTTTGTCTCCCAGAAGTCTAAGAACGTGAGTTTGGTTGATTTTGACAGTTACGCTAGTGCTATTCAATTCATTCATCGCCTTTCAACGCCCGAACCGTCAAGCCTCCGACAGGCGAGCGCTCCCTGCTTCTGTTTACTCTCACAGAACCAACTTCTGCTTGTGCTAAGGTGGCTTTTTCCAACCTCTGTCTTTCAGCTGGACTGATAGTCTCTGCTACAACAGCATTTCTGTCTGCAGGACCCTCTGAAACAACAAGCACTTCTGTTCTCTTCAGACTCCAAGGCAAAGAGAGAAATTTTAAGTCTTGCAGGAAGACTACAAAAACTCAGATTAATGTGGCGTAGCTTCTAATATAAACAAAAATATTTAACACAACCAAATCTGACAAGATTCTTAGTCATGTTTCTTAATTCTGTTGGGAAAGGCTTCTTGGTGGGTTTGCACACACACTATAAGAACAACAAACTCCTGAAGTATGGCTGCCTCCAGAGTATGCTTGCTCGTGCTTTGTATATTTTTCTCTGTTGCAGCTATTCTACAATTACTTTTACCAGAGAGCAAGTCCTGGTTATTAGGCAGTTCTCTCTCTCTCTGAAATCCTGGGTTGAAATATGGCTTTCTGTGAGATCTACCAAAGATAGAGACAGAGAAACGTGCCGGTTAGCTGGTCAAGCTACTTCAGTCTACACACCATACGAATGTGCAACTTAGATGAGCTCAGCAAAAATGAACTCAAACATCAGTGGGTCTGCCACTCTCTGGTTTATAGAAACCTCTCTGTGTGAACGCATCCTGGACGGTGACTTCTGATGATGACCTTCTAGCTGTTTTGAGCCGACCGCAGCATGGAGCTTTACGGGAAAAAGGAAGGTGGTGGAATATGAATGAACAAGAGATCTGTTGCTACAGAAGACATTTAACTCCTGTTACTCTAAACCGTTTTATTTTTAACATGTTAAAATGCTAAAAAAGTTCAGCCAACATGAATTCCAGGCGCTGGAACTCTTCATACTATGTAAGCGACTCCCACAGGGAGAAACTCTTCACGCTACACTAACAGCCACTCCATCTTCCATTCACCTTATTCACTCAGGGTCGTACAGCACTACCAGTTGTTATATATGTGTATATATATAGAGAAACGCACCGATAATGGAGGTGGAAACCTGGTCAAGGTCAATGGGAAACTTCTCCTGCATTGACATGCACATTAGCAGAAAGCTGTGCTGCTCTGTTTGGACTGAGGCAATCCAGCTGAATCACATGACGCTCCTTTCGCCCGCGTAAAAACAATCTCTGAGGCACATGCTGCATCAATGTGACGCCATTCACGTCTGTGAAATGGGAACCATCATTTGTTGTGGTGCAGCTGCTTGTTGTGCGTGTTAAGCTAGGCACCCCGTAGCTAAAAATCATTATGAGACTGTGTGCGTGTGTGTGTGTGTGTTGCTGCCCAGTAGGAGGGAGAGGGATGCATGTTAGATTCAAGTACCTACAACTGTTATATTACTTGCAGCGCATTAAAAATGGAAAGTGGCATGTGCTACAGGCAGGGTGGAAAAGGCTTTCTAATAGCAAAAAATGTGCGAAATAGAAACTAATTCTGGCCCAATTTGACTGCAAAGTGCCTAAATCTTGCCACCCCTCTGCTCCCCCGCCGCCCTGCTCAGATGGCATGATTTTGTATTTTGTTTTTTTACGATGTCCTAAATCAAGGCTCTGCTTCTTGGCTTCTGGAGCATGAGATTGGGAGCTTTCACACCGGTGGCGCAGAAAAGACGTTTTACATAACACAGCGCAGTGGGGAAAAGGCTGTTGCTGCCACCGCCCAGCCCTCAACATCTCTTCTTTATTGTCCGAACAACTGGTGGTCATGTCGTAGCGTAATGTGTAACTTAGCCTTGGCTCCTGATGCGCTGGCCTGCTGCCCTGTGGTGGTTTAAGACCAGCGCGCCGACTCGCTGTCCTGATGGACGGCGCTCTCAAGGTGACTCAGGCGCAGCAGCTTCACAACAGATTGATGCTGCTGACTCTGCTCCTGTAAAGTCTGGATGCGTCTACCCTTCTGTCAGCCCATCACAGTCTCTCTTAGTTGGTAGGACACGCGGTGTCAAGCCAAAGAAGGGAGAAGTGAGTTAAAAGATGACAGTAGATGACAGTGAGGAACACCTTTTTGAGGGTTGACTGCAGTGGAAAATGGAACTAAATATTGATTTTTTCTTTTTTCAACTAGACAAAGTACTCCTGAAATACTACCACATACATATTGCTACAGTAGCATAACTGAAATGAAATCCTTCTCTTGTTTTACTCGTCAGTATCTCAAAGACTAATTGATTGTTATCAATTGCAAATAAACATAACTTATGATGCTTTTGTGCTAGAAATTTTATTTATGGCATTTATCTCAAATTATAAATGTTTATCTCTGTTTTAGCTAGCAAATCCACCAGTCCTTGCAGTCACAACCCCCAAATAATTACACCAAGTAGTATAAATGTGGAGTGCTATATTGATATTAATGCTCTCATGGAAGCAACAGTGGTGAGAAAAATTTAAAAATTGGAAAATGTCATGATTTTATCAAAATAACTTTTCCCCCCAATTAATAAACAATACAGATCTATGTTATCATGTTGTATAAGTTTTACATGCATTACTTGTTGGATAATTCCAAGCTTTAGAAACTGAATTTTGTATATTATTTTGTTTATCTAACAAATCAGGTTTTTTTGGCCTGATTATCCAAGTGTTTTTCATCATTTACCAAAACGTTGACGCGAAAAGAGAAACATCAATGACCGCCACAGCTTCCTGTCTCCAAATCTGTCGCATATTTTATGGTCAACGGAAAACTATGCAACTTAAACACTCCTAATTAGACTTAAGGGCAATCAAAGCAAGCCACTAACTTTATGAAACAAGAGAAATATTTTTTTCCAATAACTTTTACATTCTAACAAATCTCTAGAACGCCACTGTATTACAGAGACTATCAAGGCGTGCTAAATCCTGCTAAAATGTCGGGATCTTCTAGTGTAAAAAAAATAAACGAGACCATGGTAAATATTTCAAAACCATTTCAAGCTGTAATGTGGCATGTTCTGGATTATTCCACTGACAATTAAGCTATTCGGAGGGGTAGAAAAAATAATAATGGCGGCATAAAGGTGTATACATCAAAATTATGCTTTTTAATTGTCAGAAGATATCAGTATGCAACACAGTCAGAAAAATCTTAGTCCGATCTTTCTGACTTGTATTTTCGTTAGCTGAAGCCAAAAGGATCAAAATGAGCCAATTGTCCTAAAATCATCGCTGAAACAGAACTCCATACCCACAGTGAGACACAGTGGTGGCTGCATCATGCTTTGTTATTTTTGTTCATTCTCTGGCTGAAATCGTTAACGGTTTCAAACATCAGTCAACCCAAAACCTTCAGGTGTCCACAGGACACCCGGGGAAGACATTTCTCATTAAAACGCATTTGAACCGCAGGAACGGCACCACACTAAATATTTAGTCGTTTTCAAACGCCTCCAACACCTAAAACATACTTTAATCAGCATGGAGTGTGTGGAGAAGCCTGTGTCGTGCTCGTTGGTGAGATTTAGTTTGCAGATCAGTAGGTTGATATGCTTTACACCGTCATGCTTTGAATTATCGGAGCGTCTCTCCCCTGGCAGAATGGCTTCGATGAAAAGCCAGGCCGCTCTGAGCTCCTTGCTCCATTTAATGGCCAAACCAGAGAAGAAGAATTAGAGCAATCAGAATGAAGGCAATCTCACTTTAAATTGTGACAAACTAGTCTCTTGGTAGATGTAAATGAGTTTTATGATGATATAGTTGAGAAACAACAAATAGGGAGTGAAAAAAAATACTTAAATATAAATATACATATTTAAGTTAAAAAGCTGATGGCGATTGTATTTACATACGGGAAGTGGAATCCGAACCCATTCTCTCTGGCCGCCTCAAATTAGATTTCAAAGTAACTCCAGCTGCAAACACAATAAAAAACCAAATTGGTGACAGCAGTTTTCCAAAGAGGGGCAGCAGTCTGAAGACATCCTACTGGCAGCAGCTCATGCTAATAGTTTTGCTGACGTTTGTCTGTACAGATAAAAATGCAAATACGCCGACTTGCGAGCACTACGAACACTTCGTCTTCAGGATTACATCTGAAAGAACCATTCCCAGCTGTTTTCCATCTGAATAAAGACTAATTGTGGGGCTCAACTCTACGCCGCTGCTTCACAACTGTTCTCGGATCAATTATTCTCGACTGAAAATCTTCTGGATCAATTGTTTTTTTTTTCCTGGTTGGTTCACATCGGTTTCTGCTCAAGGAAACTTAGAAACGCTAAACGTATCAAACGTTCACCTTCACTGTCGTCTCATCGATCAGCTGCCAGCTTTGCTAGCTCTTGACTCCAATTAGCGATGGCTGTTTTTCAGATGTTTCTCGCAAACAGCGAGACAGACAGTTTCACACACAGTCACACACTGTACACACACAATTATTGCCACCTTCACAGTGCCTTTTATTGACGGTTTTATATGGAAGACCAACACAAGGTAGAGCCTATTTGTGGAGTGGAAGGGAAGCATTGTTTTCAACATAAAAATCTGAAAAGTGTGGCATGTGCGTAAAGCCCACCTCAGTCTGTAAGATACGTTGCAGAGCCACAAGCAAAACCTCCACATTTTTTTTCAAACTTGCTCAGGCTAACTGAGTTTTGATGGCATCTGTAGCCACAAATTTTTCAGTTTTACAACAGGTTTATAACTGGATTTAGGTCCGAACTTTGACTGGACCATTCTATAACATAAATGCGCTTTAATCAAAACTAAGAACTGAAGCAACTATGCAGTTCCCTTCAATTTCATTAGCTTGCAATATAGTCTTTTCAGATTTCTGTTATTTTTCCACCAATTTTGGTTAGATTTTTCAGAATTACATTTTTTTTAAAAGCAAATCTAAAGTTTCTACGCAGCTGGAAGAGTGTTAGAACTATACTTGATTTGTTTTCTCCGATAAAAAGTCACTGTGCCTTTAAGTTATTTATGCCTACTGGTGAGTGATCTATTACAGAGAACAATGTTCACTGTGAGTTCTTAATTCAATCCAAAGACAACACACTTTTATGATATTCCATGGCTTTAAATGTCCAAATACTGTGATCAGGGGCGCCGCCAGGAATCTTGGGCCCCATGACAAAAAATTAAATTGGGCCCCCCCACACAGCTGCTGTTGCAATTTCTTGAGTCTATCTGACCCATCAAAAGCATCACAATTTTAAAGGCTTGCAACTGCCTTGCCTTCTTTGGTTCAATACTGATACTAGCACAATATTTACTGCTCATGAATTTAACAGGAAACAGTTCACATACAGTGTGCAAGAAGGTTGCTTAAATTTTTTCTATTAGTTTTAGATTGTTGAAATAGCTCACCCCACGAGCAACAGGCAAAAGCAACGTGCAAAATACACATAAAGCAACTCAGAGTTCTCAAAAAATGCTATGTAGTTGCATTTTATTCAAGCTGCAGTTTATAACTTTAATAAAAAAGATGCTTTCTCCATATTTGTTAAAGCTGGCACCATGTCGTGTCTTAGTGCTGTCATTCAACCTCATTCACTCACTGCTAAATGTGCTAATGGTGGAGAAACAACATAGGAAACTGTTTATTTTCCGTCATTGGTAGCTATGCTAACTAGGCTAAGCTAGCTGCAGCATAGCACAGAGCGAGAGTGAGGAGGATGAGGAGCAACATGAGATTGTGATTGGCAGCACTAAAACTCTCCTGCCACTGCCTGGTTGTTTATAGCACTTTGAGAAAGCAGAGGAAATAGATTTTTCACAGATTATCTGTCATACCATACTGTCACAACATAATGACAGTTTTAATAAATGTGTGAAAAAAAATTATATGAAAGTTACATATGCAGCTTTAATTTCACTTAGGAGAGGACGGGTCAGGAGGGATGTGGGTTAGAGCTGCTGCTGACTGACTCATCTGTTGTTAAGTGGTAAAAGGTACAGGGACAAGTTAAATATATCAATATGTTGGTGATGTTTTTCTTTAATTCATTAAATGCTAGTGAAATGGAGGCAAATGGTAGTCTGTAGCTCAGCTAACTATGCTAAACGGGTGATAATCTCACACAGTCTACCCACCTCTCGGAGAAAAACTGGGTTACAAATTGACACTCTTTTCTTTTCTCTCTCTTTCGCTCTATTTTTTTTTTTTTTTAAAACCTGATTTTATTATTTTTCTTGGCAGCACAGTAGTTGCCACAGTCGTTCTTGTCTTCCACTGACTGCTGCTGAACATCGTCACCATCAAGCCAAGCAGGAATGAACCATTTCATGCAGATCCATTGGGGTTCAGGGCAAATATGGATGTGTGTTTTTTTGGCCTGGGAGGGGTAACATTAAATTTTTACTGCTAAAAACAATCTTTGAAACATTATATGATTAATTTTGTAATTGACAGGGCCCCTCTTTTTTTCTATGAACAAAAAATAAATAAATAAATTGTAGAGGGCCCCGTGTCGGTCAGGGGCCCTTAGAATTGTCATAACTTTCCCGCCTATACTGCGCCCCTGACTGTGATACCTGGCCCGTTCTATCTAAACCAATCCATTGTATTTCCAGCTACACGTTTACGGTTGTTATCCTGCTAGACGTTGGACCTCTGCCCAAGTCTCGTGTCTTAGACCAAGAAACTCAGTTTTGGTCTCATCTGACCAGAACCATTCCTCCGATGTTTGATATGATAGAACTTCTTATGAGTTTCTTCTCTTCTAAATTAATTTGACTTCACTGGATTCAAGGGTGTCGAAGGTAAGAGGCTGAATAAAAAGCTTTATTTGTATAATATAATGAAGTAGTCACCTTCACAATTATGTTCTTCCTTGTGGTGGTGATTCACATAAAATCCCAACAAAATATAATTTAAAATATAGACGTCTGTAGGAGCAACATCAAAATAAAAGTGAAAAAGTTCCACTAATGTGAAATCTTTAGCACCACAGTTGAATTCTAACAATAGGCTTACCGGCGATTGTTATGTGGTGATTTTGTTTTCATGTGTGTCTATGATCAGTTTTATTGGATGACTGTGCTCTGTGCATACACTCATGCATTCTGGAACAGGTGCACACAGACAGAAATGTGTGTGGCTTGTGTCTAAGTTGGAGAGCGGAAGCATCTGGAGAATTATCCCCAGTCCCCCCCGTCTCTCTCTGCCTGCCTTCTCGGTTCTGTTCACTCCCTTTCGCTCCTTCTCATGGTTTGATTTGAGGCAGAACTCAATTCCTCATTTCCACACCCTGAGTGCTGTTGATAAGGGCCCCGCTCGCCGCAGTCGGGCCCCACAGAGGGCACAGCGTGGCCACAGAATGGCACAAAATCAAATTCCTCGAGACAATGAGGTCCATTTGCAGAGTTAAGCCAGATGAAGGGGCCATATTTAGCCAGCTACTGTTTCATCCACCAGCTCCCTGTTCCACATTGTTGGCTGCGAGTGAAAGCCTATTAAAAAAACAAAAACAAAACAAAAGTTGGGGGGGGGGGAAAATTAGGTCTGGATGCAATAATTGACCCAAAAATTAGTTGAAATGATCAGATTTCCTAAAAATCTGATCATAAGATGCAATAAAAACGTATCAGGTTTAATACTGACACAGTTGAGATCCAACAAGTACAATAATTTAGCTAATAGCTGGGAGCAACATAATGAGTTCAAAAAATACCTCAGTAGCCAGTGTATCGTTTGAATATTGCTCATCAGCAGTAAATGTGACAGACCTCAGTGAACAATCTACCGGAAAACATCCATTTTGACATAACAGTGACATCTGCCATAAGTGACTGAATGTCCCCCTGAAAGTACACTGGGTTCCCCATTTCCCACTCTTCTTTAGACCTAAGGAGGCATTGCACAGACGAACAGCCTCTTCAGAGGTGTTCTTTGCCACGGCGTCAATTTGTCAGAGATGTGAGTGGCATCTTTCAGTTTCACCTGAGTGTCATTATGTCTTCCTATCTTACTTTACTCACAAAGTCCCCTGTTGGTCTTATATTGTGAGCAAAAAGTAGAAAATTGGCTCTCGGAAGTTGGTTACTGGTGTCCTCGGTTGCAGCTGATTAGTGCCAAAGGTTTTGGAACCATTTTTTCCCCCCAACTTCTCTTACTTTAAGGCTTGTTCTGGAATTATTTTCCAGAAATTGGAATCGTTTTACATGTTTTCAGAAAACACTAAAGCACCCGATTTAGCAAGATTGTCTTCAGGTTCTTCAGATTTTATCCGATTATCCTTCAGATGCTCCTGCAGCTCTACTGTGATCATTTCAGTTTCAGTTTGATTTGTTATTAATGTCCTTGGTCTCAAAGCTGACAGTGCATATCAGAGCAGAAATCAGACAATAAAGTCGAAGGAAATGTGTACCCAAAAATCTGACCCTACTGTCATTGGTCCAGGAAATATTTTAGCTACTTATTGCCCTTCCATCATGTCTAAACAGTCTGCCCATTCTCATCTGACTTCTAAGTAGCTGTAAGCGGAAAATCACAATTAACAGAAGTAAAGATTCTCAATCCATCCATGTGTAATTAATCTATATGATGTGATATGATTTCACTTAGTGAAAAAGTTCCTAAAATAAATATTTTAGTTTACTGAATGTGTGTGTATGTGCTGTAATTCTATTGAATAAATGAGAATGTGTGATTTCATCCTCCAAAGATCTTAAATTAAATAGTCAAGGACTGTGAGGCATCTAACTTAAGACTAGCAGCCTTGTTTTGGTACCAGGTTGTAATGGGCAGTCAGCTTAGGGCCGAAAGCATCTCGTCTAGGACAAGCTCTTAAAAAAAAAAAAAATGTTAATATTGTACACAAAAAAAGGTTTCTACACAACTAATTATATGTTTTCTTCTTGGGCTCCAAATGGGGACTATGTCAGCACTATGCTAAATGAAAAAGCATCCTTCATTTATATTAATATATCAGAATGTATTTTAGATGGTTTTGGTCTTGTCAATGGGTGACTGACTGCGATTCAATTAATTTAAATGTCAAAAAAAAAAAAGACTGGCAGGAAAAAAGAAATTCCCTTCACTTACTTGTCAATGTCTAAGGAGGACTGCATGACTGCATGACCGCCAAAAAAAGTACAATCTGCAGCCGAGACAGTCCTATAATTATGCAGCCTAATGGCACTTAGACCTGCCGCCATCTACACAGGCCTCTGAATGTGCCACTGCCAGTTCTCTCCGTTTCATTCTCCCCGCCTCTCTGACAGATTTCCACGGTGTGACAGGAGGAAAGTGAGAGGAGACGGACGTTGATGGCAGCGACTCGGAGCCAAGGTACAGAATGTCTTTTGTATGACAATAAGCTGGAAGCAGAGAAACTAAGCCAATATTTCTACATTTCATCTGATTCACAGAGCTGCTTTCCCTTTATTTCGTCTCTCCATCCAGCCCTTCTTTCCTATTTGCTGCACTGGCATGCTTAGAGATAAAATTGAGATTTGATGGGAAAGCAAACACACTTGATAGCTTACATGGCTTTGGCAGGACCAGGAGGAGGAAAGGTTGCAGTTGTATTGGCATTGATTGGAGCATTATACTGTGCATTGTTGCGAGATTATTGCATTAACTGCTGCGGTTTAATCACATTAGGAATGCCAGAGAAGAGACTGTGTCATAAACTTGCAGATACACATATCATAGCCTGAGCTTTTTGCTGCTCTGTTGGTTTTTCTGGCAGGGAGCCAGACACCTGGAGAAACTATGGGAAGTTTGCTGACTTCTCTGACAAATGGACTTTTATTACCTTTGGAGTGATGATTTATGTTGTTTCTCCATCCATGATGACTGTGGAGATCTACACTACCGGAGTACCTTGAATTCCCATTTCATCCTATTGTTCTAAGCACTCTGAAACGGCATCCTTTCCCTCTCTAAAATGATGAAAAATAGATCATTTCAAAATGAAATTCTGTTCTCAACTTCAGCTATTTTATTCTTCCACAATGCCCGTTCCAGGAAAATGTCTAAGTAGTGTGGGCAAGTCTCCAGAGTCAGAGAGAAGCATTTTTACACCCACAGGAACTACATACAGTATGTGTGTATATATAGTGCTTTGCAAAAACAATTTGCATCCTATTTTGTCTTCTTATAAGCACAAATGTCAATGGAATGTATTTTAATTCTTTGTGATAGGCTGGTGCTGTAGGGTATAATTGCAAAACAAAGTTGTATATAGTTTAGATTTTTTTTTTGCGAATAAAACTCAAACTTTGTGAATTTACAATTAACTCCCCAGTGAATACTTTTCACAACCATCCAGCTTCAAGTCTTTAGGGGTATATCTGTACCAGAATTGGACATCTAGGGACCAATATCTTTGCAAAAATATCTCAGGTTCTGTCAGACTGGAGAGAGTTTGTGAAAATCACATTTTACCAACGACTCTCCATTGGATATTTATCTGGATTTTGACAAGGTCATTGTAACAGATAAACATGTCTCCATCTAAACCATACCACTGCAGCTCTGGCTACATGTTCAGTTATCTTTCTTCCCACAAAACTTCACGATGAGGATGGTTTAGTAAGAAAATTAGTGTTCATGTAGTTCAAAACCTTTGGAAAAACTATTGCTTTTATGTCTTTGTTGTATGCTTCAACAAAGGCTTTCTTCTTTTAGCTCCTTCAATAAGACCAAATAGTAACAGCCGTACTGCCAACAGACACTTACTTAGAGCTCCTCCACCAAGTAAGTAACTATCCTAAACTTTCCTCCTCACAATTGTGTGCTACTTTGTATTGGTTTGTCACTTGAAATCCCAATAAAAACACACACTAGATTTGTGGTTGCAATTTGACAACATGTCAAACAGTCCAAGGGGTGTGAACACATCCAAGATGCCCGCTTGGCAACACCTCACACTTAGGTTCAGAAGTGTGTAGGCATCGTCTTATGCAAAGTTGGCTCTAATCTACATTGTGCAGGAGAAGCAGGGTCTACCTGACATTTGTGGCTCTGCTAAGGTGCTTATGCTGTAGCAGGTACAACAAAGCTTGGAGAAATAACTATGGATTTAAAGGCAGGTAAAGCTGACAGCTCCTGCTGTGTCTGCCTTCTGCGAGAGCTGCAAAAGCAAGCTCTCTAAAGGATAAGAGGATTTTTTCTCTCTCTGTCTCACTTCTCCCTTAATTCCACCTAAATGTACAACCTCATTATAGGCTGTAACATTCAGTCTCAGGGTGAAATGACCAGTGCGTTTATGTCAAGCCCCCTTCCCGTAACCTCAAGAGATTATCGTGGAATGTTCCTCTTCCTGTCTCGTGGCATTCTCCAAACAAAATCAACCGACAATGACATCCCTCTCACGGTGAATACTCATTGGCTCCCCCCACCCCCCGAATCGCTCCTTGTGTCTCTGTTGCCTCATTATAATCCTTTGTGTGTCCTCTGTGAATGGCTGATGATGATTATGCAAATGCGCCATTGGAGAGCAGCATGGGTAATTATCACAGTGGAGAATGAAAGCTTTTTGAAAATCTCTAACCGCCAAAAAAGGAAAGCTCAGGCTCCGCCGGCGTGTGTGTCACTGTAGTATATTTCATATATAGCCGAAACTGAGATTGCAAAGACAAAACTAGTAGCTTTCATAAATCTCTCAGTCCATACTGAATTAGAAATCAGCTTCCTACATCATCATCCAGGTGTTGTGCTTCTTGGACATATTGGTTGTTGTTGCCCGTCACTTACTAACTAACCGTTTGAGTCAGGTTTTCATTTCCTGGACGCAACCCTAATTGACACCCCACGCACCACCCGCTCTGATCGACATGGCAACCGACTCATCCGGAGCATCAGTATTCATGCTGGCGCTAATGAGGGCGGCCAGGAGGCACAGGAGTCCTTGGTAAACAGGTGGAGCCCCGGCAGCAGACCTCTGCACATCTCTCTGAGGTGTGAAAAATGCATGGCGGAGTGCGAGGGAGATCAGCGGAAGAGGATTCGAGGAGGCTTTGGGTTTGAAAGAGCGACAGAGTGGTCCCGTGGCACAAGAGAGGAAAAACAGACTGCCTGGGGTCAATTAACCTCGGGATCAGCCTAAGTCGGGGTCTTAGGAACACAGCTTTTTATAGGTACTAACTAGGCCCTTTTTGTCTCTTCAAATTGTAAGGGGGGTTGTTCAAAAAGGACACGAGGCAGAGAGACAAGGAAGACAGTCCAGTTTAAATCGTGACTCACAATGACCCAATACATCTCTCCTTTGTTCTTTAAGACTAAGTTCCTAAGTTAATGTAAATTCTTAGGAATGTGCGTATTGGTAGCAAGCATGCTACCAATAATGATCTGTAGCAATCAAAACTCCAATAAAACCTGGATCAGTATCTACCCTCGACCCTCGTCAAGGTTGTCATAAATGTAAATGTTAAAGGTCTAATTATGCTTAATAAGTGCAGGGTTTTTTATTTTAAATTGTCAAAAGTATTCTTTTATTTGCTACACTACAAGTTAATTTGAACATTTTAGTATTTTGATCTTTCACTTACTGACTGAATGCAATGTTTGTAAATGTAAAATTAAAAAATCGGGTTATATTGGATCGGTGCTTCTTAAGCTGGGCAAAAAGTGCTTGACAAACCACTAAAACTGCTGCTTTCTATGAATTTAATAAAAGGTACCAAACAGTCACAAACCATAAAACTTGTCTTTAGCCTAGCATACTTTATTCTAATAGATACAAGTATTCAAGGTCCAAGAGAATATAAAATAGAGCTGATCTAAGTTGGTTTAAATGGCAAGAAGCAGTGCTTTTAAGCATGCCAGAATTGTTTTTATTTAGAAACTGGAAAACTTTTTAAAATTTGAGTCTGGAAATATGAAAAACGTCTAGGAACCCTTCTACAAAGACATTGTCATCCATCTAAACAGATAGACGAGGCAAAGAGAGCAACAATCAGAGAAGCAGCCGAGAGGCTAAAGGTAACTGGAGTAGCTGCAGGGCTCACAGCTCTGTCGACAACCATCGGCTGTGAACTCCACAAAATCAGCCCCGTAAGGGAGGGTGGAAAAAAGAAAGCTATTTTGAGGAAAGCCATAAGGGGTCCTATTTGCAGTTTGCCAGAATCAATGTAGGGGACACAGCTAGCATGTGGAAAAAGGAGCTCTGGTAAAAACGATCCCAAAATTCAACCTCTGTGTTGGTGTTTCACGTAGCGTTTTAAACTTTTCAACCTAAAAGTCTTGTCCTCTTGTCAGATTTGACAAAAGCATGGGTGGATCTACAGATTGATCGTGGAAGAAAATCTTTTAGTAGCTATAAAAAACGTGTAGTAGGTCAGAGGTTCAGTTTGTAGATGGTAAATTGTCCCCACAAACCATAAAGAACCTACAGCAACAATCAACGCGTATGACTACACATCAAACTTCTTAGTATCTTATTTATAATTGTTTTAATTTGACTTCTACGTAATCACATCGAAATATGATTCTGATTTAGATGTGGCACAATGTGAAAAAGTTTAACATCAACGTCATGAATAAAATGGACAAAATACAGATTTTCACATAGACTGGATTGAATATTTAACGTCTCAGATTTAACTTCATTAGCAGCACCGCTGTGTAAATGAACGCCAGAGAGGGGAGCATTTATAGAAAAAAGATGCATCCTCCTCTAACAGCTGTGCACAGGGGCACAGGTGTGTTTTGATCCCTCGTGGGACCCCGCGGAGCTTATACAGCCTCCTAATGAAAGGTTCAACACTGCAGCTTTTCAACGCAGCCGTGGCTGGATTAACCTCTGAGGGTACCCTGGGGCAAGGAAAGTACCGCAGGATCTCGTTTTACCCTGACAATACATGCCAATTTTATTATTTCCTCGGGCAATAAGAGATTAACGAGCCCCGTAGAGCTGAAACGATTTGCTGATTAAAAGACTTTGCAAACAGAAATTAAATGCCAACAATGCTGGTAATGGATTTATTGTCTGAGGACTTTGAGCACAATGTGTACCATTTAACTTAACTCGCAAAAGCTTCTCTTTCAGTGAATGTTTGCCATTATTTTTTGCCATATTTGGATTTTGGTAAGTGAATGATTCTTTTTTACACCAATATGGGACCAAATGTCACTATTTAACAAGTTAAGATAGTAGAATTTCACAATATATGTTTTTAAAACTCTCAAGTTCACTGTAAGTTTTCCTATGGGGGATGCAGGCTGTGAATCTCTATTGTTTCACAGCCAGAAGGTTATCAAGGGCGCTCTCTGTGAAGTTTATATGTTCCTCCAGTGAATGCGTGGGTTTTCAGTGGATACTCAGGGGTTTTAACGAGCATGCATGCAGTTTAATTGGCGAGTCTAAATTTTTCTTTAGCGTGGGATTTGTGTATGCATTACTGTTTGCAACCTTAACTGCAGAATCAAGAAATCACTTTTACAGAACCTGTCTGACAGAATGAAGTAAGCTTAAAGGTCAGTCTGGAAAGGGTTACAACGCCTTCACTTGCCTTGGTTAAAGTCAGAGTTCATTATGGAGCAATATGAGACTGGACAAAAAAAAAAAAATCATCTATGGAAGAGTTCCATGGCAAAATTGTGCAAGAAACTAACAGCCAATCAGAAAAAGATTATATCAATGATAAAACATGGCGGTGGGAGTGTGATGATCAGTGGTAGGTTTTAGACTACTAAAACCATCAGTTTTGCTCTCTACTAGAAAATCCTGCAGGGGAAAGTCCAACCAGTTACATAAATCAAGTTTAATCCTGTCAGCAAAAACAAACAAACAAACAAAAACTATAGAATCAATATCGTTTTACTCAGAGAAGTGCCAATTTATACACTATGACAGTAAAGGCATGAGTTTGTCAAAATGAGGGTCAAGATGTAAACGTGTAGAATCTACTCACATATTGATATAGATTAGCTCAAATACTGGTTTGTGGTCATTTATTGCAAAATGCACCACATTATTACAGACATAACATTCTTTAAAAAGAGCCACATCTGCAATTTTTTAAAAAATTGGTGCAAAATGTCGTAATTTTATTAATACGAAACACAACAGAAACTATAACAAAATGCATTCAAGGATTTCATAACGTTTTGCAGCCAGAATTTAGTGCATTATTAGATACAAGACAGAAAAATCGACTTTGGAATGAACTCTGCTCAGGCTAGCTGTTAGCTTAACTCACCAACATATTGGTTTTCAAACTGGGATCCTGTGAGTTAGAAACTGGGTGCTCAGTCTCTAACCTCAGATCAGTAAATCACAGGATCCAGGTGGTTAAAATGTTCCTTCTGTAGTCACTGACAATCTGATGACAACACAACATTTACGGTTTCAGTTCACACCTAAAACGTGTGAAGGCACCTTGCTTTATCACTGAGGAGCCACAGAAGCTGCTGTTAGTTGCTGAAACTACTCTCAGATGTTTTAAGTGTCTGACTCTTAATTTTCGGGTTATGTTAATTAAAGCACGAGTATACTTTAAAGATGTGTCATCCAGAACTAAGAGGGCTACAAAATGAAAAGCATCTCCATGTCTGCTCTCATCGAACAAGGTTTAGATTAACATTGACTGGCTTCAGAAAACTATGCTAATTCGCTATCTGCATAAACGAAACCCTCATAATGTCTGTTTCTGTGCTCCAGGAGTTGAGCATAGATGAAAGCATGTTGAGAAATTCCCCCTAGGATCTCATGTAACAATAGGTCCAACTAGTGGAGGAGTCATCCAGGCTAATGAATGTCACTTATTCCACAATGGCGCATCAAAGGTAATGGAGCTGTAGCATATCTACCCCAGACATGACTGAGTGACTGCTGCTCTTCTGGATCAATACATTTCAACCAACATCGACAAAAGCTCCAAGCATCAAGGACTCAAAACAAGCAGGAAGCATTTGAAGGTCAGATTTACTGATGATGCAATTCAATATTGACGTATGGCTTGTGATTTCTCAGTTTTCTCTATTTTTTTTCTCGTTTAAGAGAGAAAAAGGAGGGAAAACATGTCAACGTGTACATGTTAGACATGTTGTGAGCTAAATTGAACAATATTAACAACATTATTACCAGTATTTGCCACCACACTATGACAGTAGACCTACAGCTCTGGAAAAAACAAAAAAAGAGACCTCTGCATTGAGCCCCATTGAAAACCTCGTGATTATTCCACCAAATATTGATGTCTGAACTCTTCCTGAGTTAAAACATTAGTATTGTTGTTTCTAAATTAATACTAACCTGTTTTCTTTGCATTATTTGAGGCCTCAGAGCACCGCATCTTTTTGTAATTTGGACCATTTCTCATTGTCTGCATATAAACACTAAATTTTTGCTTGGAATTTCAGAGACATGTTGTCAGTAGTTCATAGAATAAAACAGCAATGTTCAGTTTACTCAAACGTATACCTATAAAAAGTAAAGTCAGAGATGGTCTCTTAATTTATGGAACTCTACTACTTGTTTTTTTGGACAACTGTTATGCACAGAGCGAAAGTTATTGTTCTTTGATTGTGCTGTAAATTAGATTTATTTATTTATTCTTGATCACCACAAGTTTGCTTCATCAAAGAAAAAGAAAGAAAAGAAAGAGCAGGAAGTTCATAAATGGATATAAATGAGTCATTTAGTCCCAGGACAACAAACTCATAAATATACATACATGTATAAGAAAGTGTGTCAATGTGCCAAATTAAAATGACTTCATTACACCGCTTCTATTAAAGTACATACAGTGTATATACCCATCTAGGTGCAACTCTATAACACTAGATATATTTAGAAGTTTTACAATCCAAGTTTGTGAGATAATTACTAGGGGGAAAAAAAAAAATCTCAGACTGGTTTTATCCAAATCCTATAAATCACTTTGGGAAGCGTGTATTGCTGATTTTAACATCACCGTTCAACAACAACCCGAGTGCCAAGAATGAATAATTCAGGTGAAGCCGAGGGACTGCTTGTGTCTGCTGTGTTTGAATTATCAAAACATTTAGCTTTACGGGTCGGACATGCTCGCCAACAACGCACGGAGTCGTGAAGCGAATGCACATGTCAGCAGGAGCCGCTTTCGTCTACGGTTTGATGCACAGCCTTCGTCTGATGGATTGGATGTAGCTTATGCAAACAACAAGCGCATCACGCACTCAGACATGGAGCTGCAAATGAGAAGCATCTGCTTCCTAAGTTCTGCAACCTGGAATAAGCGCAAGAGGAAATCGCTGACGGAAGGCCGAGCTTTGGAAAGGAGTGCGCAACTTGGCTTTTTCAAGAAAAAATACTGTTTGTGTAGCTTTCCTCTCTTCCCTTCCTCCCAAAGCTGCATCTCCCTCATTTCACAAAACTCCCCAATGAAGGGACCTGTCACCCCTACACCTCCTCAGAGCCATGTTTTTCTGCCTCGTCTTCCATGGAGCCGGGCCGTTGTGACAGCGCTGCCTCTTCCACTGGCTGCCGCAGCGCCTGACAGGGAGCGAGGACGCCGAGCAAACCGCTGAAACCTGCTAGCGCATTTGCCAAGATAGGCGGAGAAGGTGGAAAAGACGAAGAAGAAGAAAAAAAAAAAGGGAAATGGGGATGGTGAAAGAGATGGGAAGACTTTCTCAGAGACAGCAAGTAGGAAGAGGGTGGGAAGTTAACAGTATTAGAGGTGGAGGGATAAAAAGAAAAACCAGTGAGAGGAAGGAGAGGTTAGACCCTGAGAGACGGAGCTGGAGAAGAGAGGAGAGGTACGATAAGACAGAGGGAAAAGACAAATGATTAAGAAAACAAGATGAAGAAGAAGTGCAGAGAGCGTGCAGTCGGGGCTGTGGGGATATGAAACATCCGCAGGCGATATTCCTCCGCCTCAGCTCTCTCACGGTGAAAAAAAACTTTGCTTTTATGCAGTAAACTTTTCTGTGCTGCAGACAGGGCTTAGCTGAGAGCGCAGCGCGTTGAGGATGAGGAGGAATACAAATGTTAGCCGTCCTTTAACAACAAAACGCAAAGATGGAGGGAGGGCGCTCGCGTTGACACTGAGTGGACCACTAAAGACAAGGCTAGTAAACTATTCATCAATGACGTGAACCAGGTTCAAAGTAAATATTTAGTTTGGACATTGTTTGAATTCCGTTTTTCAGAAAAGTGCTGCATTATATAAGACCAATAAACAAATGGACACAACACTGAAATTTCAGCGTACTAAAAAGATATGCTGTGTGTTTTATGAGTTAGATAATCATACTGCGACTCTCCAAGGGTTTTAAGGAAGCCTAGGTTTGCTTATATATTTTTCTAATACAGTTTTTCCTTCCACTAAACTTTCTCTTGCTTGGCTTCTACTGAAATGACCTGTTGAGCAATACATTCCTTGCAGTGGAAATCAGTGACTCGCTCCTTGAAATTGAAATAACATTTCTGTCGTAAAACTGTCTTCTTATTGGTATGCTTTATTCTAGTTTTCTGAAAACCTGGATTTTTGGGTTTCCATTAGCTGCAAGCTATGATTATTAAAAGAAACAGAAAAAAAGTCTTGGGAAATCCAACCGTGCATGTAATGGAGTTACATAAGTCTAATAAGTTTGACATATTATTGAATTACAGATTTTTTAAAATACATTTTTATAAATTTTACAAAATAATGGATTCTTTAAAGACATACTTTATGTGATATTTAAGTTCCTAGTGCAGGGGAAGTGCTTTACTTACACAATTATCATGAAATATTACTAAACATGCCCATCTAGGCACTCGTAGTTTAAGACTTAGCTCAGATTTTCATGCAGCAGCGTAATGTGCGACAATTTTGGCCGGTACCTTCAGTCGACAGAGTCCACACCAATCCAGGATATTTGGGAAGTTTGTGCAACATCTTTCCACTGACGGCTCTAAAAAAATAAATAAGGATGTATGATAGGAGAAACAGCTAGCATAAACGTGTCAGATCCATGCAGATATGCCAAAATAATAATATGATATCTAGACCTTGACCAAATGCCAAAGTGTATTTTAATGGCAAGCTAATATTTTTTTAATTTCGTAGAAGTGAAGCAAGGCATAAATCCCCCCCCACAAAAACAATCTTTCTACTGTAAATTCCTGATCATAATTATATTACTAATTGCCAACATGACATACCAACAAAAACATAATGAGGCACTCAGGCCAAAGTAGATTTCAAATATATTTTAATTAGCTTTCATGATTTTGCAAACTTGCACCCGACTCTTTAATATAAAATAAACGCCAACATGGCTCATTTAAAGGCCACTCTTGTCACATAACGTCCAACAGCTTCGACATTTTGGATCACTGAATATGGCTACAACGTTAATATTTAGTTAGTATTAGGATTTAAAAATAAAACAAACACAAAACTTAATTTGTGAAGCTTTGGCTTCATAAATCCTCACTAAAACATAGCAGAGTAAAGCCAAAGGTTATCTTTGTCTGGACGTTTTTATCATAAACCTCCAAACCAGAGGGCAACCAGAGAGACAAAGCTCATCAAAGTACACTGTCCTTTAGTTAAGCCCCTTAGAGAGATCACACAGCTGCTCTCTCTGAATGCACCTTTTGGGGGGCAGAAGCTTACGCAACTCAATAACTTTCATCTGAATTAAAAGGTTGCCATCTTGTAATGAAGAGAGTCCCTCCAGGTAGAGAAATAGAAGGCAGAGTTCAGCAGAAAGTCAATCAGCAAACAAGCAGACCTCACAAATGATTTGTTTAAAATCTCCTTGCATTGATTACTGTTTATCTCAGGGGTTTATTTTGTCGCTGAGTTCCTGCTTCAAGCTGTGTGTGTGTGTGTGTGTGTGTGTGTATATGTGGGAGGCTCAGAGGTGTGTGGGTGCAACCGGAGCATTACGACCGCTTCAGACATATATGGTTCTGCGGAGCCACCACGAGCGGATCTCGCTTTTGTTTCATGTCACGATCTCTTCTTTTGTGATCAATTTGAATTGGCCTCTCCACGCTCGAATGTGAAGTAGGTCGTGGAACAACGCGTGACTCACTCGTTCATTCGTGCCGTCACTCAGTCCATTTTATCGACTGAAACCAATGTATTTATACGCCGCCTTGAAAAACTGTTGCAATTTTTAATTTTGCACCTGAATAACTGAAAACGTGAGGATGTTTTGCTTGGATGTTAAGTGATAGAGCAACACAAAGTGGTGCATAATTATGAATGGGAAAAGACGATTATATATGTAGTGAATGAGAGAAGAAGTTGAGAGATCAATAATATCTCTGCAGAAATCCACAGCTTAGGTAGAGGAATGTATTGACGGGACAACAAAAGGGTTTCGATGCTTTTCAGCTGACATGTTGTATACTTCGGAGTTAACATTCAATGCAGACATTAAATAGTCATTTCACTACAACTTTATGGCAGATTTCTTCAGTAGACAGAATTTTAAATATCAAACCTGGGAAAACCAGAGAAATTAGGGAAGAACAAGAAAAGAAAGAAAAAGGGAAGGTTATAAGAAACCATGTGAAGAAAGATGGATGGGCATGCAAGGGAGATAGAAGTACTACAAGGAAGAAAACCAGGATAAAAAGAAAGGAGGTAGGACAGAAGGAACTAGAGAAGGAAGAAAGGACAGACATTGGAAAAGAAATATGAAAGGACACTGAAAATGAATAAAAAGTAAGCACAGAAAGAAGAAAGTTAAATAGAAAGAAAGGAGGAAGGGCACACAGGGGAAATAGAGGTACGACACAAGACAACCAGAATAGAAAAAAAGGAGGCAGACCACAAGGAATGAGGGAAGGAAAGATGGTAGGACAAGGAACGACATAAGCAGGAAATAAAAGGTTTGAACAGAAGGAAAGGAGAATGGAAAGGTACAAGGAAAGAAAGGAAGGCATGGCAGTAGATACAAGGGAGAAATGATAAAAAGAAGTAAGGAAGGAAAGCCTGAAGAAATACAGAAGGAAAGGAACTCAAAAGGGAATAAAGTCTGGAAATACAAATGCTGTTCCACAGTTTCATATTGCTCTGCTTATCCAAAAACACTAACATACTGAAATTTAATTCAATGCTTTTTTTGGAATTTTTCAGAAACTTTCACTGATTAGCTTTGCTCTCCACAAATCTGGCTTTTGTGGAATAGAGTGCAAAAATAAGTCATTGTTGGAAAAACCCATAAGAAGTCCTGTTTAAAATTTGCCTTAAGCCAAACGTGGAAGATGGTACTCTGGTTAGGTACAAAAGTTGACTTACAACTATATCTACATTTTACTGTTTTATTGCTACGATGTTCAGATTTTCATGTTCTCCAAAAAGTTCAGACACGCACCAGGACACAGCTGTGTATGCAACAGAGCAGAGTTTACTCAGTGTTGGCAGTGAGTGGGTGTATAAGGGCAACGAAGTGAAGACTTTTGAACCCTGTGAAATAAGGACAGCGCAGTCGTCACTTCAGTCTGAGAAAATCCTCAAGACTGAAACTCTGCTGGAAGTTGAAACGGGAGCCAAGCTATTTCTCTGACGAAGCAAAGTTTGTCAACGTGCCGAGACATTTTAAAACTCATCTGTCAGAAGAAAACAAGGTGAGCAGCACTATGAGCCCGGCGTTGAGTCATATTGTTACAGTCCTGTTACAGTCCATTAGTGGAGTTGCTTCTTGTTTGAAGAAGCGGGCCTACACACAGTTCTGTCATTCAATTCCTGCAACCAGGATGAGGTGGGATAAGAAACATCTCCTTCCAACAACCCAGGTACAATTAACGATGATCCAGGTTTTGTCATAAGGCAAGAAAAGGCAATAGAGTGGTTCAAAGACCACTTCCTTAAAAATCTGGAAATGTGGTCAAAGCATATTTATATGTCAGATTTAGCATTTCAATTTTGTTCTTAATTTTGTTTTAAACCTCTATGGTATCATGCTGCCCTGAGGCTGCACTCCATTTTTGGCTGCACTTCATATCTTTACAATGGATAAAAAATAAATTAAATTTCCTGGCCTCTTTTCATCTGCAAAAAATATATTTCTGTTTTGATAAAACAGTGTAATTTCACAGCGAGGTAAAGGAAGGAAGTTGATTAAAATGCAACCATTATGATGCCACAACAGCAGTATTCAATTTTAGTAGTTTGTGTTTAAGTACATGCCGCAGGCAAAATCAATAATTTCTTTCAGTGTAAACACTTTTAATGGGACTATTGGCTTAAACTTCACACTATAAGACAATAACAATTCCAGTAACCCAGACATACGCAAAATAAATTAGCACATTCAATGAAGTTGAGTATATTGAAGTGAAATGGTAAAGGGAATAAATATTGAACACATAAAAATAGGTCCAAAAAATATTACACAAAGTGATATGATAGGCATAGTCTAAAGAGTTCTTTACAAAACATGTGTGTCTCAATGGCTACAGCCAAATTTCTAAACTTTGGAATGTTTCAGTGACCATAGTTGGAGTCATAATCTGGAAGTTGGAAGAAAATTGTTACACCATAAACTAGCCATGATGCGGTGTCAAAAGAATAATCAAAGACTTGTTCAAGAGTCAGGGTCTTGCAGAAAGTTTCAGAAATTGCAGGTGAACACTTTGGATGCCTTTACATTCATCACATTTAAAGGAAAAATGTTCTGCAACTCACCACAAAACACAATGAGTAAAGTTTGCTTTAGGGTCATGGATATCTTCCTGAATTTAAATGAATCCAACATCCTAGAATTCTTTAATAAAGAACAGAGTAGAAATCAAAATAATTTCAATTCATTTATGACAAAAACGACAGGGCCGAAGCAAACCTGCCAGGAGAAAGCAAGACTGATGAGGATGAAGGCAAGGAGGCTGAAAGTTATCTCCGATAAGAAATAGCCTGGCAGTGTGATTTCTCACCTCTAGTTCATTGCAAGGTGCATTGAATGAGGCTTCTGTAAATGGGAGGAAAATATGTGGAAATCATAATCCAACAAGACAGAAACAGTTAAAAGCACCAGTAGACTACGGCCAACAGAGTAGAGGACGAGTCTGATGTTGATTTTTGCTGCAACCAACATGAAATTGATCTTTGTTAAAGTGTAAAGAATCAAAATGAAACCATGATGAATGACTCTGGGAGACATTCATTTCAGTAGGTTGCGCCGTAACGGTACAAAGTTCCCTACAAACAAGATTCAGACAAAAAACCTTTTCAAAGACTTCTCCCTTAAACTTCCCTTCCATTTAAAATAAAAGGTTTGGTAAACTGATGGAACTGGAGGCCTGTCACAATAGCCATTTATTCTGGATCATAAATTGTCCCAGAACTTATTGTAATAAATGATAATACTGCTGTTTTGAGACCATTTTCAAGTGATATAATAGTAATAATGGCATTGAAGAAAAATGCAAGAACACATTCTCAATGATCAATAAATTTTAAATTCTATTGAACATTTAAACAGTGGAACTGGAAGACATTTAAAATATTCAAAATAAATAAATGAAAATTGAGTTTCTTTTAACTCATTATCCGAAACTGTTAGATAAATTATATTCAAATAGAAATAAATTCTTATGGTACAATACCATCTAATGGCAACAACCCCTTGAAATCTATAACTTTAAACCTTTTTTCCCCCAAGTGGCACCATAATTGCCAGCAGGTTACAATACATTCAAACTAATTTCATTGGTTATGTTCATCAGTTTGTCACTCACTGGTGTGCTAAACATTTTTGTTGTTGTTGCTTTACTCTTTAGTGACCATAAAAAGCTGAATTTAACGAAACGGGGTTGGGTTTTAATCTCTCGCCTATTATTCTCTCCTGTATTCATTTGCTTCCTGGTTTTCCTCCACTTGTTTCCATCTGTCTTCTGGGTATTGCCGTTTCATTCTGAAGGATTCTTTCCTCGGGTGTCTGTCTTTTACATGCAGTCTTACCGGGGTTTTTTTGAGTACCTCATTAGTTTCACTTCTGGTTTGAGTCCTTTGAGTGTGCTCCTAATGAGTCCTCTGGGTATTTGTCGTTCTTTATCATTTCTCTGTTCCTTGTCAGTCCATCTGTTACATTTACCTGTTTTACCACTTAAGCTGTCCCTGTCTGCTCTCCTTGCATTATCGCAGACACTCCGGCTAGATCGGAGTGTCGGGTGGTTAAAGTTTAATTTCATCTGGCCTTGACCTTGCTCCACCTCATGCACATGTGACCTCTAAAGGTAATGCAATGGAATAAGGTAGTATCTTTTTTTTTAAGGCAATGGAGAATTATTGAGCAATGAAACAAAATAAATTTTTCATAACTTATGCATATTGCTTGGAGAGAGTGGACTGAATCCAAATGAATGCCTTTCACACTATTTCCTGAATCAAAAACAGTCTTTGTTATTGCAACTCTTATGTTCTACATAATATCCTTTGAAGAGCCTTTATTAACTCCAGCGTTGTTGCCATGTTACTAAAAAAGAAGAAAAAAAAAAAAGAAAAAGAAAATTTCTGACCTGGTACTTATAGGAACGTAATTTGAAATCTTTCAGCTGTGCTTGTAGTTTTTCCCACTTTCAAATAAGTTTTGAATAGTTTATTCTTTCTATGCTAAGAAAAGACTTTTTGGTCTGAATGTGTGGGAAAACGGTATGATGGTAAGCATTAGTCACCTGGATGAAGTGAAGACAAGCTCAAACTGGAGTCATGATCTGAATTGTAAATTTTAATCTGTTCATCACATTGGCCCTCCCACTGAATGTATGCAGCAAATAATGTTTTGTCATATTTCTTTTCACCAAAAACAAGCTTGGATTTCATCACTTTTACAAAACGTTCTGTTTTAAAACGGACTTTTACTTTATATTTCCGTCTCTTACAGATTAACTTTGATGCTACTCAAATTTTTGCTTTTATCTCCTTTTAGAAAACTGAGAATACTGGTCTTTATCATATCACGCCAAAGAAAAAAAATCTAAAGACACATTAACTACAATTTGTGATGCATTTTTTATCCTCATTACATTTTATCAAAGAATCTGACATTTTTAACACGTTAATCTCACTGAGCATCTTTTTTTTTGTCAAAACAGGATAGGATCTTTTCATTATTTCCAGCATGAAGACGATTGTGCATCATATCATAGCATGCTGCTTTTTTCAAATCACCGAGGGTCATCGTTTGAGGAGATTCTCGAATCATCCATCACTTGAGTATAATTACCGAGGAGATGACACATTTGCCTCTCAGACGTCTTTAAAGGGCACTAGGCCTAATCCACAGTACTGACACTTCAGTCAGGACTCTGCATACTATTTGCTCTGACACATTTTCATTTTAACTGTGACCCTGTCTGAGTGATGCTCAAGAACAGTCTGAGTAAGCATGAGCCAGGAGAAATCCTCATGCTGAAACTCCTCAAGGAAAACCAAATATTTTTGAGTCATAGTTTGAACTTGGAGACGTGTTGGCATATATCTCCTTATAGTGAAAATAAGCAGCCAATCACAAATGGCCTAGATGTTGGTTTGTTGGTTTTTTTGTAGAGAGCAAAAAGCAAAAAGCCCCTTGAACAACTGTTCACACTCAGACATGTTTGTATGATATCACAAAGAACATAGAATATATTTGGCGCCATGCACCAATTCAGCCACTCTGACATCCATGTTGCTTTTTTGGGGGAAAAACACACCTACTTCAAGATGTTTACTCTGTAGTCTGAAACAAGACTACTTATTTCTGTTCTTCCCCCCCAACAATGGCATCAACTTTCACTGTTTTTCCATACAGAGGAAGGAATTACAGATTCTACAACCTGAACTAGACTCAATGCAGCTCTTCCAGAGTTACTACAGGACTCTTTGTTGCTTCTCGGACTAACGCTGTCCTCGTGATATTTTGAAAACTGTGTAATGTTTTCCCTCCTCAATTATGTGCAACTTTATGTAGGTCTAGCCACTGGAATTACAATGACATATTGTACATTTTCTGGCTCTAGTTTGACAAAAAAACGTTTACACATTGCGCTGGTTACCGAGGTAATGGAGTGAGACAGGCAGAAGATATATGGTCAGATTACAATCTGCATTGAAACACTGAGATAGATACGATTTTGTTTTATTTCCCTTGAAAATCCAAACAACCAGGAGGGAAATGACTTTGATAATAATGCAAAGATCTGATGTTTACAATGTCCAGTTTTGTCCCTTCTTTGGTACCTTTGAAGCACAGCTTGCCTGTTCTGCCTCTAACCGAGAGCCCAAAAATCAGCATTGCAACTCTGAAGTATTATTCAAAGAAGGACCCATGAGGGCCAGTGTTTGACGTCACCGCTGTTGTAGTGGGTGTGATTAGCTAAAAGTAGATCTGAAATCAGAGCTAAGAATGGAATCAAGGGAATGCGGCTATTGTGACCCTGCCTGGACTTAATCACTGGAGAATATTGATGCGTTGCCATGGGGCATTACAGTTTTTTACATCAGATTTTCACCTTCCTGATTTTCCTGCACTCCTTATTGAAACATAGCGGTAGAGAGAAATGACTCAATATCTGAAGTTTTTATATTTGCCTACTCTGGCAGCTTTTTATCCCCCAAGAGAAGTAAAAAAATAAAATAAAATCTGTTTTTCTGTAAGACATGAAAGGTAAAGAACAGCCAAACTGCACTGAGAAAAGTAAAGGCACTATTGAATTTGTCAAATTAAAAGGATCAGCTTGGAACATATTTGGTCTGTACAGATATAGGAGTCATCACTGCAAAATGTGTCTTTCTTTGTTTTGCTTTTGTGTCAGTAAGGCCTCTCATTGCAGCTCTGCCACAAAAGTTAAAGTACAGAAAACAACAATAAAAGAGGGCCCAGGGCCGTCATCTGGGGAGGGCTGGAAGGGGGCTTGGTACCAGATTACAAAAACATGTTTTAATATATTTTCAAAATTGTAAATCAATATTTTTGTACAAAGGCAACACACCTTTATTGAACTGTATTATAAGTTGTTGTTTTTTTAAATAAACAAACTGCTTAATTGAACATCTGAAAGGTTCTGAACCAAACATTATATTAAAACTAGAAAATAGACATTGGTCTGAATAGGCCCAGTGGAATATTATGTGCATTGTCACAGGGCTTTCGGCACCTTTGACATTTCTTATAACAATAAGAAAAGTCAATTTATTAGAATCAAACTTAGATCAGACAATAGTTTCAATTCTGCTTTTTTTTTTAAAGAAAAGTAAGAAAAGTCAACATTAAGAAAAGGAGCAGTCAGAATCAAGACTTTTTGTAGTAGCCATGCTGTTATTAATAGCTGCCTTAAGAGCACTTCCTACCAACCCAACCAACATGTGGATCTGGGCTCAGAAAAGGCTTCTTGCACCAAATGTACATGAGTTTACTAAATACAAGATGTATTTTGTAAAATAGGAGTCTCAAATAGCTGAGACTCCTGTGTTGGGTTGCAAATGGGCTCTAAGAAAATTAGCTCAAAACTCACAACACACCTAGTACCCACGTTTTACCCAGAGTTCTCCTACACCCCATCTATTCGGGTTACCAATAGTCAGAACTATCCATGGCCCGTTATTTAACATATTTCCTACTTTTATTGGCTCCATCTCTAAATGTTGACTGGGATTCATTTCAAGTAATTTTCTATAATGCAGTCACTGATGCTTAGGGCCATTGTCCATTTGGAAGACCAATTTGTGTCCTTCCTATTTTTGCTGGAGGTTTGCCTCCAGCAAAAATAGTGCTGATGAATCTGATGAAGCTGGATGATTACAAACTGGCTCGGAGACTAAAAAAATATCTCCTTTGGCTGTTTTTCCTTTTGTAGATTAAGTTATTTATTAGAAACAAACTTAGGCCAGACAAAAGTTTCCTTTCTGCTTCAACTTTGATCTGTTAATTATTGCTACTATTTTTGTTGAATTGGAAAATTATTAGGAGTCACAGTTCTTGTTTACTGGTTATTTTTAATTCATGGTATGCAGATCAGATTGGTGTTTATGTTTATTTTTTCTTTATTATTTTGCTTTAATTAGTCATTAGTGAGCATATTCTGGTTAATATCAATTACTTAATTTTAGCAGTGAGCAGCTTTCAGTAATTAACAAATGTTTTGCATTGAGTGTTTTTAATAGGTTCTGAAGTCTAATTCTAATCTAATTTCTCTCACAGCTTTATAAAAGTAGCGCACTCAAAAACAAAAAATCACAAGTTTTTGAGACAAATTTATGAAAAGCATAAATTTTTAGAGGCGCTTCATTTCAATGCAAAACCGTCACCAGAGAAATGGGAGTATATTGAGATATAATTGCAATGGATTGATGTGAAATGAGGGTATGAATTGACAATGGACTATAAAAGAAAATATATTCCTTAATGTTTCTTACTTTAAGATGACTCATGGGGGGAGAAAAAACTGACAAAATAAAGACAGAAAAAGGACTTTTTATGCTTCCCATCCACAGTGGACATCTTCCATAGAGTTCAGACACGTTGAGTACACGATTGAGTTCTCCAATAGTCCTCTAGAGTCGCCTCTCGGCTTCTCTCCACATGGATCAGGCTGACTGAGGGCAGCAAGAATAAGGGTGCAGATACATGGACCACAACCATTCACATAAAACTCTTTACGTCTATGCCCATCCAAGGACATTTGCTATTTAACCGCTCTTACGGCTGTGCAAGGAAATCTTCTCTTTTATTACATTTTTAAGTTTGTAGCAATGTAGCCTTGTAAAAACCCCATTTCCAGAAGAAATTGCTTTCCCTCCTTCCACAGAGCAGAGCATCACAGTATATTCAGTCTGCGGCAGTCTGAGGAAAAGGCATTAGCATCTCGTCGTGGGATTTTCAGAGGAATATGGATTGTTCCAGGAACAATGTGGAGCATATGGGAGACGATTTTTTATATTTTTTTCCCCTACACTGCTGTTCTCTGGAGATGATTGGTCCGACGGGGATCTCTCAAGAGACCCTCTACAGTGCTGAATTGAATCTAAGGTTTTTACAAAACATATAAAAAGCAGCGATAGCGAACATAATGCTGAATACAAAAATGCAAATATAGATTGTTCAGACTTTGCCTGGGGGGGATTTAAGTTTTAGCTTGAAGGGAGAATATAAGGAATTCAGAGAAAGAAAGCATTATTGCGCTTTACTCACTTTCTCCTCTTCTTTGGCTTCGTCTGTGTTACTTATCAAAAGCAAAGCCACATGCTATTGCGTAAGGCTGCATTTAATTGAAGTGATTGCTGTCATGACTGCTGTGAGTGCGTGGAATGTGTTTATGGATCCCGGCCGCTTCGGCAAAGGCCAGATCATTTTCTTTGTGTCACTTGTAAAAGACCCATTTATAGCCGTGAAATTCAGTCAATAAATTCCTCTGCCCTCCACGACCTCTTCGCTCGCTCCCTCTCTGCGGAACACATCGCAAAATGTCACCGGGGGACGTTTCAGAAAGGTCTAAAAACTCTGAACTGAAAACAAAAATGAAGGAAAGTCCTTACCCGGAAAGAAGAAGAAAAACACATTTAATTCCCAGAAATGTGGCGTTGCACCTTGTTTCTGGTCTTCCTCAACTCTTGCAAAGCACTTTTGGGAAGCGGTTTATGATGCGAAGGGTGTACCCTTGGCTGGCTTCATGAGGTGTGAAATCTTAGAGGTCAGCTCCAGGAAAAGCTCCAGCGGTAGAGGCCAGAAATGCAGACTCAGCTTGGGATACAGTAACCATCAGCGCCGCCCCGTTCATCTAGAACATTCAGGACAGTACAAACTAACTGAGGACCTGAGGACTTTCAAACTGTAAAAGGCCTATTTTGATATTTCCAACATTGTCCATGCTTAAAAACAAATTCTTAAATACAATTAACTTTTTTATTTCAATTACACCTGGGTCAATAAACAACATTTTATTTTGAAAAGCTGAAACTCAATCTTGAACTGCACAAAAGTTGTAAATCTTAAAGTTTTGTATTTAGCTCCAAATGGGCAAGACTTTATTTTTGTCTTTATTTCTCCCGTCTCTCTTCCAAACCTTTTGTTCAACTTAGTTCAAATTTTTTTAAACTGTTCAAGGTGTGCGAAACTTTGTGCTGAAATTTCAGAATCATAGATGAATTTGGAATTTGTTTTTCACTAGCAGCTAATTTGCTTTATTTTGTTTATGTTGATATATAAATAGTAAAATACTTACTAGAAGGAATTACTTTCACTATAATATTTAATTTTAACTTATCAGTTTTATATTGAAAAATCTCCTAATTAAGAAAAATCAATTATAATTCCAAGAGATTAACAGTTTTATTTTATGAGTGATGGGTATATAATTCAGTAGCCCCATCAGTTGCTACACATACTATGCTTAGTTTAAATTAGATCGTAATATATTGCCTGTAACATATGTAAACAGATGCTTTTTTAAGGTTTTATTTGAACATTGTAATTCAAGTAAAGCGGATCTGTAATACCGTTAATCATCACTGTTTTAAATCCCCTTTCATTGTGAACAGAAGGAGTTTTTGAATTAATGATCGTGTTGCTCATCAATTATACCGGGATAAACACGGATAACAAAGCCAAACTGCTGTTTTCAGAAGCCATAAACCAGGGTTCTCAATTATACACAGCCTGCTTAACACGCATCAAAAATAAAAGTTAAAAGATGACTCACGGTGCAGGAGGTTAAAGTCCTGCTCGTGTGAAAGTTTTTTCATGTTTCTGTCAGGAAGTATATCTTCACTCGAACAAAATGAAGTAAGCGTACACAGCTCACCCTGGGAGCATGTTGACCTTCTTTGACGGAAAAGAAAGCTAAAGCTGCGGAGTGGGAGCGAGCTGAACAACTTCTTACCCACCAGAAGAATCCATGCTTGAAGTAATATCAGAAATGTGCACTTACAAGGATAAAGAGCATTAAAACATAACTTTTTAAGATTTGTTTTTTCTTGTTGTATGAGAGATGACCTCTTATCTGTGAATAAATCATCTTCAGTAGGCTTGTGTTTCCGTCAATAAAACTAGACTTTTTTTCTTATAAACACCCAAAGCTAAACAAAAGCAGCAGCTTGTTTGGCTTAACACTGAACTTCATACAAGCAGTAGGTCAGATTTATTCTGCTCTCGTACTCTGACACACGTTGATCCTTTTATCATATTTCAAAAACTTTCTACTAAAACCTTCCCTGTTTCAGGTTCAATGTTTTGGAGAGACTTCATCGCAATCTTTAAAGAGTTTTCAACATTTTTATTGCTGTAACAACCTTCCACACTGACAAAATATTATTCATTAGGTTAAAGGTCACATGTTAAATCAGTTTAGCTTCGTTTTGTTTCCAATATCAAAAAATAAATAAATGAAGCACACTAAATTCTGCCTTACACTGTCTTGGTCTGACTGTGTAGGAACTTTTAATTAGTGATATATGATTTCATGTTTTCCTGGGGTTTACACATATTGTGACACCTTTCTCTTCAACATTGGAAAGACAAAAAAAATGGAGGAAAAATAACTAATTGAGAAAGTTGTGAAAGATCTACTAAAACTTCTGCTTATAATTCATCTTCAGCTAAACACAATTCGGCGTTAATGCCAAATGTACAGCTGAATATAGAACAGAGAAGTACAGATTTCACAATCAAAACACTTCATCTAAGATGTTCATATCTGTTACGATGATGCTATGAGCAGAATTACAATGAGCACCACCATAACCTTAGTTTTAATAATAATTTCCTATATCTACAAACCTCATTTTTCAAACAGGTCCAACTGTACATTCTTATTTATTCTGATTTATCTATTTTTCCATGTGGCTGCTTTTAGTTCATTTAAATTAAATAAAAACTTCCAAACTATACTTTTTCCAACCATTTGCAATGCTTTGGAAGCATATTTCCCAGTACAACCGCACACTTTGAAATATTTTATTGTGACACACAAAAGGAAAGTAGCACAAACATAAAATTGAGAGAATAATATTGTTCAAGGATGTTACAGATTTTACAAATAAAATTCCAAAAAGTATGGCACAGTTTTCACGTTGATATAAAAGTTTATTATTCTATATATATAATAAAACGTTACCCTACGCTCTGCACAATCTGTAGAGCACTGGTTAATCTATTGTATGAAAATGAAAAAGGTTTGACCTCAGTGCAAAGCTAACAAGACATTATCATTCAATCAAAGAAGCAGCCAAGAGGCCCACTGTAGCTCTGGAGGAGCAGCAGAAATCTGGAACTCAGGTGGTTAAGTCTGACAGCAGTACAGTCCATTTCTGACCAGTTGTTGAAAACAAAAGAACAAAACATACTGCCAGAGATAAGGAATGCTTTTAGATTGAAACATGCTGAGATTGGCCTAGTCAAAGCCCAGATCTAAAACCAGTTTAGAATCTGTCAAGACAATAGGAAATTGATTTGCCACATGAATACCCTGAGGGTTTCCTGGCTACTGTACAGGAACGCAAACTAATTATTTAATGGAAAATCTGACATACATGGGATAAAGAAAAGTTGCTTAATTTTATTAGATGCGATCTTCTTTTCCTAACATCAGTAAATAACTTAAATGCTAAATAGTACCTGTTGAGGACATTCATGATCTTGAGTTGGACACCCCAGCTCTATGCAAAATCTGACCGAAACTCAGCTGTATTTTGCGAAGAAGAATGTTTCAAAATATGCAAAGAGACTTAAGTGCGGTAGTTTTCAAATTTATACTTTTAAAGAGAATAAAAGAGGGTAGAATAACATTTTGTTCTGATCAGATAAGACTAAAATGTTTCTGACCTACATTTAAATTGCTATGTGCAAAACAGTGGTGGTATGCTGTGGGCAATTTTGAAAAAAATATTAGGTTACTTACACCTCAGTAATGATATCCCAAAGTTATGTTTGTCTATCAACTAAAACACAAAATGTAGAGTCTTTAAGGCGTCCGACTACTTTTATACTCCTTGGATTGTTAGTTTTAAAATTAAAGGGTTTTTTCCAAGGAGTATTGTTATTACAGATGGATAGTGGGTGGGAATCTTTCAGCAACTTGGAAGTATCACGTTTCAGTTATCATGATAAATGCAGCATTTGCAATGCAGAGAGAATACGTGCTAAATATTAACAAATATTTTCTAAATAAATGCATAATCACCTGTTTAGTTGTGCATCACCCGAGGCAGAGATTCATCTGCATTCTATTAGAGGTGTTTCTGTTATACTTGTTCATAAAAATCCTGAGTTTATGTGGAAAGCTCTGAATAAACAAGATGGTGCAATTTACATGAAATTGAAATCATCTCTAGCGCAAATTGAAAAATGAACCAGGAGTCAGTACTGGCCTAGAAAGCCTTTCAGAACTCTCTGAAGAAAAAAAAGAAAAAAAGACATCTATGTGATGCCGTAGATAAGAAAACAAGTGAAAATCTGTGTTGAGGTTTCATGTTATTAACATCGATAAAGTATTTGGGGGGGAAAAACCCTTCAGAACCCTTCCAGGTGACAGATGATGTATGTCTTGCTCCTCGGCGGTGCAGATAACCCCGCCTGACCTCTAGGAACATCAGTTTGTAGAACATTGTGTTGAGGGATCCTCCCGGGATCCGAGACCCGAGCTCTGGAGCTAATAGGTACAGATATCCATTTTCTTTCCTGCCTGCACTCTCTCTTCCCCATTCTGCCGCACTGCAAAAAATGTCCGTCTCCAGCGTTGTCTCGTGCAGGCGAAGGGGCCTGCCAGAGATAGCAGGCAAACGGCTCTAAAAGCGGTGCTGTTGTCAAGACGAAAGCAACAAAACAAGATATCAGCCCCGGCTGCTTGAGTTCTGGAAAGTTCACAAATCGCGTGGTAGAAAGGAGTCCAGCTCTCTCGTACGTGTCTTATCATCAGTCTTGGGGAGATTTGGCGACCATATGGCCACAGTTTGCATCTTCTGTTCTTTGTTGTTTTTTTTTCCGTCAAGTAATTTGTCAACATGTGGTATCAGTGCTGAAAGATTAGCTCCTCTCCAACAGATTTTGTGTTTGGACGGCACAAATTAAAGCCAACAGAAGCATGTGCTACAGTCCTTCAGTCGTTTTATGCTAATGAAAGATGTCACCTGCGGTGTTAAAAAGTATTTACCCCTTTATGGAGAGCAAAAGGAAAAAGCAAACCAGCCTTGTGTAAAACAATTATGAACACCAAGTTGTGTCACCCTTAGCGGCAACAACTGCTGTCAAGCTCTTGTTGTAACTGCAGGTCAGAGTTGTTTTAATTGAACCACTGTGGATGCTTTTTGTTCAGAATCAGCCTGGTTAAGGTCACACCATGGCATATCAATATAATTTCAGACTAGGAAAATCCAAAATCTGTTTTCTTCTTTTGTTTTTAGCCAATTACAGTTGAACTTGCTATTCTGTAAGTTCAACACCTGAGTTAAGCCGAAGCGTAACTTAAGCACGACTGGGCTTCAATATCAAACTGACGGATGGATGTTCTTCCTCAGGATTTTCTGCTAACTAACCAAATTTATGTTTGCACCAATTACAGATAGTAGGCCAGGTCCTAAAACAGAAAATCTGTTTTGGTGTCTGCACCAGACTAGCACCAAAACGTTTGACTGTATGTATGAAGGCTTTCTGAAATGTGTTTTTGTTTTCTAACAGGATGCACAACTTCTAAAGAGTTGTCGTCTTCTCTTCCCAAAAAGAAACATTAACTTTTGGGAAAGAAAGGTCTGGAGTGCTCTAGATGTTGCTTTGGGTTTTTTAGTTACCTCTTGTATTAGTTATCAATGTACTTTTGGAGTAATTTTGTTAGTTAAAGTTCTCCAATGTTCTCCAAAGGTTAGAAAAGGTATTGTAATAGTTTCCAGCCTGAGATCAGTGATTTTTTTTGATTTTTTAAAATCTTTTTTCTTTTTTTAAATCGGTTCTTGAATTTCATTAGCATGGGACATAATGTGTTGATTTCTGACATCTGTAAGCTAACTTCATGTAGTCAGCTTGTATTTTAAGACGTTGGGCAGTAATCAGGTTTGTGACTTGTGCAGCTGAACTGAAAAAGAAGGTTAATCTCTCTTTTTTCAAAGTTCAACAAAGAGGAAATTATATTTCCAAAATCTTGCTAGGTTGGTTCGAATAGCTTTTCAAAAAAAATTATTAAATGAAATCAACAAAACACATGCTTTTCTACTACACTGTATGCTGATTTTTCCCCCTCCTTCTCCTTCATTAGACAGCAAGATAATTAATTAAGAAACTGTCCGCTACAGCAGCTTCTGTGTTTTCATGAAGCGAATCAGTCAGATTGAATGTCATGTTTGCAGATGTAAGCACTGCCAGAACTGCAGACATCAAGAGGATAAAAATGAATCAAAAGAAAATGAAAGCACAATAATGCAATTCAGTTCAATTTAGTTTTTTATATAGTGTCAATTCATCCTAGAAGTCATTTGAGGACACTACAAAAACGCCAACAGGTCACATTAGAATCCAATTATATGCGGTTCAATTCATTACATTTCAATTCAGCCCGTTCCTTTCAGTTTAATTCATTCTAATACAGTCAGAATAAACCTAAACTATCTCAGATACTTGGAATGAAATTTAAATTCAAGGGCTTACATTCAAACTCATTTCAACAGAAACTTTTAAGAATAAAAATGTGAACATCAAATTGCCTCTTTAAGGAAGCCAAAGGATTGTACCTCATCTGGGTTTAGATGAAATTATTACTTTGTATATTTCTTTAGAGATAAGAATCCTAATTTATTCCCAACCTCCTACTTTACTACATTACTATTAAGTTATTTCAATTTATACATTTATCAGTTAATTCATTGTCATTGTTCTAGTAACTGGTGTCATTTTGTTAGAAGTTATGTCAATGGGTTAATGATGCTCCCATTCACCAATATATAAAATTCAATCATTGGCCATCTAGATGGTTACAATGTGCAATGGTACAAATTGATGTATGTTTTTTAAATTAAGAAATAAAAAAAGACCGAAGCCTTAAGGGTTAAAAAATAGAAGACGTGTTAAATGACTTGCAAAGCAAACTGCTTTTCACAATAGAAACCCATTCAAATGTGGCATATAAACGACTACTGTAGCAACACATTCAGTAACCGGCTGTATGAAAATTGCGTATCAAGATACAAACCATCAAAAATGTAATGCATTTCAATTATTGCTTTCGTCATTACATGTTGGCAATGTTGGATTTTTACATTTGACTAAACACAGAAAATGTTCTGTTTGTAACTGGAAACAAAGTTGATAAGCTCTGAATTAAATAATGTGTCAAACTCTTTGGATGACAGTACAAGCTGCTACCGTTTCTTCACAGCAGTCTGTGCAGGACCACTTTTAAAGTAAGTATGTACAGCTTCCAACATCTCCTCAGCCAAGTTTTATAACCTAAAAGTCAGGTTATGAAGCAAGTCCTGAAAATATTACATTTTTATTTTTCACTCTTTTTTTAATTTTCTTAAATAGATCACTTAATATCCTGCTGTTGGAGCCCATAAAGTATTACATAAATTTTTTATTTGCAAAATAATAAATCTCACTATTGATCATTTCGAATCATTAGCATAACTTTGGATCAATAGCGACATTCATTATTATTATTATACGGTTATATAAGCAAAATGTATGATGGTAACGTCACAAAATAATAATTAAAAAAAACATGTTTAATTCAAAATAACATTTGAATTCTCAACATCAAATCCCATTTTCAGAGGCTCCTGGAGAGACTCGGATGACTGACATTTTTTGCAGCGGGCTTTCACCTCCAAACAGGAGAAAGACAGACGGGAGAACGGGCTTTCTGGGAGAAGATGACTGGCGGCTCCGCTCGGCCAATCAGAGTGGGGAAGCTGCTCGAAGCCTGCCCCGCTCATCTAACGCCATTGGCCGCTGCGCCAGAGAGTCGGGTGTAGGTTCTGTGCTCATATTAATGACTGCCGAGGAGACGGCGGCGCATCTATGTGGTCCGCCTGACACTTGATCGAGGGAAGAGATGCGCCGCTGATCGGCCGCTCTGAAGACGGAGAAGGGAAGGGCACAGGGAACACAGGAAGCTGTATCCGCACTTCTCCTTCATCCCCCTCCTCCTCCTGCTGCTGCTGCTTTTGGAACATTTTTGCCTCATAGAAAGAAGCTCATGTTATTTGCGTGCGTCCCCCCTCGCCACCTGCCCCCCATCCATCGGATGAAAGCAGAGAACTGATTTCTCATCAGCCGCGTGAAAACGACCACACATTATTTGCCTGTTCCTCTTTTTGTTGTTTTGTTTTCTTTTTTTTTTCCTCCTCACTCGATTGAGATGGGAATATAGACGGGCAGCGCTCTGAATGCGACGATGGTTGAACCGGGTAAGTTTTTTTTTTTCTCTGTCATTTCGTTTTGGCGCATTTTGCCAAGTTGATGCAGAACGCTTCAATTCACAGGAGAGAGATTTTCTTTTATTATTTAAAATCCAGACATGTAGTGATGGATAAGGGTGGAGGAGGAGGTGGTGGTGGTGGTGGGCGCTTGAGGGGAAAGCGGTGCACAGTAATTAGGCGGATGACTGGCCCTCGAACCCGTCGCTGTAGACGCGCTGTTTTGCGCAGCTGTGCATGATGCAGATTCGGACTGCGCCGAGGCAAACAAGTCAAACCAACTGAAGACTTGTGTCGCCTACCAGACGCGTCTTAGAAAAAATAAATGAATAAATCAATCAATAGAGCGGTGCCTAACACCCCACCACCACAACACACACACATATACACAATTCACTCGTTCTTTTTCTCTCTTTCTTTTTTTTTTGCTTTTCTGTTAAATAGATCCCTAAAAAAACCCAAATAATAATAATAATAATTAAAAAAAAAAAACACTACTTAATTCCCAGCACCTCAGTGCTGGACAGATTGCCTTTGCTCTCTGGCATGTTGCATTCTCTGGCTTTTTGCGTAATTAACACAGCAGCTGAGACGCACTCACCATCACCAACGAACCTGATCACCTGCTCATCATCCCTCCTACATCCAGGGATCTGGTTGGTAAACAGAGAGCTGGATGGCACCCACTAATCCCCCCACACCTCCCTCCACCCACACCATCACACTAAGATCCTATTGAATCTTTCAGGGATACGGATTTAGAATAGAGGGCAATGAGTATGACATCCCCCCCTCCACCCACCACCCCTCTTCCATTTGGGTTTTTGCTTCTCCTCAGTTGTGAATTCAATCGATTTTGGCCTGCATGATGCAAATTACTCACCCGAGGCAGCCGCTTTTATATGAAAACTACGCTTTGCTGGTATAAGCTGGACTCGCGCATGAGGCCACAGATTGCACCCACATTCATCAGGAAACCTGTAACCGTTTTTCTTTTTTTTTTCAGTTAACCTCTGAAGCAAACATTTACAAGGCGAACTCTCAAAATATGAGCTCAAATAGTCAACATCCATTTACAGTGTTGCATCACTCCCCTTCTCACCTCCTTCTTTCTTCTACAGTGAAAAACAGTGATGGGTTTACTTCATTAATTTTGCCACATTTGCTCAAAACAAATCAATATTACATGTTCACAACAAGTCATACTCTTTAAGTGAGTGGGCTTGCGAATTGCCTATTGATCTGTGTGTGAAGGGAACAGAGCCGCGGTGGGAGAAAAGGTGTTCTGCCTGCAGTGCCTTGTCTGGGGGGGGGAGAGAGGGGGCTCTACGAGCATGACAGGCAGCACAGTGTGGGTGTTCCATATTTATTTATTTTTTCTTTCTATAGGCAAGAGGGCAGCAAGTTCCCTACAAGTGTGTGCGTGTGTGTGGGCAGCTGAACGCCACAGTTGGTTGGAAGTGGAATTTGAGGACTTTAACCGTCTGTAGTGCAAGTCAGTTGAATCCGTGTTTATTTTATTTTTTCTTCTTTCATCCTTTTATTTCCCTGTTGCAGCTTCAAGGTGTATTTGTGTACGTATGTGTATGTAGATATTTTTTAAAGTCAGTTTGAAAACTGCTAAAATCGTTCGGAGATGCCAATAAAGTACCAGAGTTTTTGCAGGCTAAAAGGGGTAATTATAGTCTTGCTCTGCACTGCCACTCAACTCGCTTAAAGAGAGCTTCCACAGTCTCACATTTCCCCCCTGAACATGTCTGCAGTTTGAAATTGTCGTCGCTGCACACTGCTGGTCAGCTGGCTGACGGCAGGCCACCAGATATTTTCTTTCACTGGCAAGAAAGACACATTTTGCTCCTGCTGAATGTTCCCTTTTGTCGAATACACTACAATCCCCTGTTGTGGGAAGCAAAAGAGAAACATCTATCAGCTTTAATGAAGTTTTAAATCTGCCAGTTTGGTTCTCTATAAGAGATATTTCTGGCCTCTTGAGCAGATAGGCCAACTTATCAGCTATGTTTGTGTTTACTCTCTAAAAATGCTGGCCAGTTATAATACATGTGATTCGTCTAACAGATCAGAGCTCTGATCTGGAAATATTACACATGAGAATCGGTTTTGATACAAACTGGACAAGCAGTAACACACAACCACGCAATTTATATATGCAAATAGGGAATGGGAGTAAATAGGTTTGTCTTCTTCCCACTCCTTTTCAAGGTAAATGCTTTTTTGTTTATGTTTAAATACATTATTATATAAACCATGAATTTGTTGACTTGTTCTTACTATATGTATATTACTGCATATGGGTCTGTACATGTGGGTGTATATACATTTTTTGTTCATTTTTTTTTACCTATTAGGAGATGGAATAAGCATGTTTTTCTTTAATATGGCTCAAGTTGTTGGTTGCAGCTGCTACAACAACAATATGATTTGCTTTCATTTTGGTGGCAACTGTTACTAGAAGTAGAAGCTTCATATGTTTTTAGCTCACTTTTATGTGCTCCAACTGCATTATGTAATGTGGCAATTCATCAGAAGTCCTAATATATAGTTTTAATCAGCAACCTTACTCCATTTTTAATAAGTTGCAGACCTATGGGAGACTGTAGTGACTGGCTGCCAGCTGTTCTAGTTGAAATTGTGACTCCAGGGGGCGCTCTTGTTGCATTTCGTACTAGTAGCTAAAAAAAAAATAAAAATTTTTGAGCACAAAGCACAGTAAGCGTGTTTATTTGGAAACTAATACAAAATTTAGCAAGTGATTCATTTAGTCCATCAAAATGATAAAATGTAGTATAGACCAAAGTGATTATGTTTGTTTTAACTAGGCATTGCATGTATGATAACTTGGTCTAAAGGAAAAATAAGAAAAAATAAACTTTTTAAATTTTATTTTCCATTTTCTGTTTGTCTGGTCTGGTAATATTTCCAACTTCAACAAATTGTAATCCTTTGATCAACGCTCATAGCCGTCTTCCAGCCAGCTGACCCGCAGTGCGCAGAAGCTGAAATGTTATTCTCTGTAAATCAAGTGGAAAATGTCAGACTCTCCAACACTCATCTTGTCTTCTTAAATTGTTCAAAGGGAATGCTGAAATGTTTTTTAAAGCCTTTAAAAAAAAAAAAAAAAGTCTTCCAACCCTTATTGCTGGTATCTTGCCCAGCCTGGTGTTGTCCGATTCAGACGACTCTCTTCTCCCACACCCCGCCCTCCCTCCTCTATAATGGCGGTAACGAGATGCCCGGGGATCTACCAGAGCTTCTGAGTGAACTGCGTAACATATTCAGAAGACGTCTTCGGGGGGATCAGCATGTTCAGCCGAGCGTGGTCGCTCTGATAGCATCCTTTTCACAGGCAAACGCAGCAGCTCGGCAAAATAGAGTAAACAGCAGAGTCACAGGACTGTAGGTGGAGGAACAGGGTTTAGATGGAGTGGATGGAGAGGATACCGGGCCTGAATTATTATTAATCATCAGGAGGAGAGCTGGAATGCAAAAGAGCCGCAGATCAAAACGCGCTTTGATGGCAACATCCATGACATTTTGCTGCTTTTATTCTGTATCAAAAGGTCAGAATGGGATATGGAGCTTCCTTTGTGTCCACTGACATTTACTTTGCTTTTTTTTCCAGTTTAGGAATTTAGCTTTGTTTAAATGCATTGAGGAAAAACAAAAACCTAAATTAATGCTATTATCTGCTGATTAATCAGGGTTTTTTTTTTTCTTTAGTTGTTGCAATTTATAATCAGAACATGGGCATAATAGAGGCATATGCCCATACTGCAGCTTCAAAACATAAAGCATAAGAAGGAGGAGGACATCTTAAAAAGTCCACTGCTGTGCTTCTCCATCTGTTCTGCATTCGCTCCTGACACATACGGCACGTCGTCGCGCTAATGAATACGTGCTGGATCAGCTGTCGGGTATCGATGAAGCTGCAGGGACCGACGCACGCGTTTCCGTCGAGATGGATGCGTCCTCGTGCGCCAACGGGTCACAGTCGGGCTAGAAATTCTCGCGGCTCAGCAAATCCCACGTTGGACTCGGAAGCGGCCTCCCAATCTTCTGTCTGTTTTAGCCGAGGAACAGTAAGAGAAGGAGAAAGCCCATATCAGACACCATGAAATCATAATAAAGAGGTCCAAGCCCGTGATAAACGCATTTCAGTGGCATATAATGATTGATTCTGTCTGCCGCAGGAACTTATTCCCTGCAGGCTGGTGGCCCCCTTGACCAGCCATTTTTTATTCATATAAATATAGATAGCTGTGCATCTTAGAGGAAAGCACACATGCCACATTCGCACCTGCAGATTCAATTTAGTTCCGACTTTGAGGGATATGCCACTGGCTCCCCTCATGCCTCCCCTCTTTCAACTCCTGGCTAGCAGCTATACATGAAACATTATGCAGATTTTTGTCAAGAGCAGGTCCGACTATGTTGGGGGAGAAATGAGTGTTGCGATATTCACTACGCCTTTGACCTTATCAGCACCCGCCTTAAGCTGGATACCTTGGCTTAATTTTAATGGATGCAGCACAATGTGAATTAGACGGGATGGGGGCGGGTGAGGTGTGTGTGTGTGTGTTACTGTGTGCAGCACTGAGCATACATTAGGAGAATGAGTGAATTTTTTTCTCCCTTTTTTTGAATTTAGTGTTGGCATCTTTTTGTCTGTACATTTGTACATCTGCCATGTCCTGTTAGCATCGAACCGGTGCAGCACGCTGCCACTTCTCCCTCACTCAGCCCCCCCAAGGGCGCGTCTTGTCCAGGGAGAGAGGCTGAAAAATCTGAGACGGGGTTCCTGTGGTTAATTTAGAACATTGATTTTTGCATTAACAGCCGACGTGCCGCTGATTCATGGCCGCACAAGCGCGGATGTAAAGGTTTCCATCAGCTCGCACATGGAATGCACGGAACTTAGACACATGCTGCAAGTTTCATTATGCACAGACACATGGAAGGCTCGCTTTAATGGACTCTCGCTTACCTTTGAGAAAGTATAATAGTAAATCAATGAGGTGAAGGGCAGTGGGAGGGACGGTAAAGCCGTCCACCCGATACTGGATTTACTGTGAATGTATAACGAGCCTGATAACGCTACAGATTCTGGCCAGCTTAAGGCCATAAGAAGAATTTATTTAAAAAAAAAAAGGATTTTAATATATACATTTAGAAACATCTAGCTGCAGGTCTTCCTCTCTCATCCTCTGTGTTAAGCAGAAACTATATATATATACTTTAAAAAAAATATGTAAAAACCAACAAAGAAATTCATAGTAATGTTATATAACTAAGTGATATACAGTACTTTAGGAAGGTATTTGCCCAATTACAGATTTATGCTGTTTTTTTACCTCTTCTCCCAAATTTATCAGTTTCAGATCCAGCAAAAGATAAATCAGAATAATTACAATAAAATCTGGTTTTGATCCAAATAAGCATGGCCTTGTGTGAAAAAGCATTTACTCCTTAAACCAGGAGTCTGCATCCTGCGGCTCCAGAGCCACAAGTGGCTCTTTAGGCCTTCCAAAATGGCTCTTAATAACTTTGGCTAAAAATACAGATTTAGCATTTTTCTGATTTTTATTTATTTATTCCCCAAATAATTACATTTAATTTCTGCAAATGAAAAATACTTGCAATACTTTTGCTAATCTCTTTTTCTGGCCATTTGAAGAAAAAGAAAAAAAAAATCCGCAAATATCAAAATCCCTTAGAATAAATGTGTTCCTCCTCTTTATTTATAGGTTCAGGGAAATAAAATGCGAGTGCTTTTGAAAATGAAAATTTCATTATTGTAGATATTTCTCACAAATTACAGGTTGTCTTTTTCAAAAGCTCTTGCAACATTTGTGGCTCTAAATGAGATTTATTTAGCTTCACTGAGGGCTTTTTTGTGCATTAAGGTTGATGACCCCTGACCTAAAGCTCTTAATTGCTTGTGCCATTAATGGTAGCAACAAAACACACAAAATGCTTTTGCTGATTGGCAATACGTCTTTTACGTCTCTGTGGGAGTAATTTTCAAATGCTTTTTCACTGTACTGTAAATGTTTTGGCTGTGCAATAAAAAAAATCAGAATTTAAATTTGATCTGGTTCAAAAATTTACATATGAAATATCAAGAAATTATATACAAATGATTGAAGAAATCTAGATATTAAAGTTGAGAAAAGTACAGAATTGAGTTCTGATTAATAAATTCAATTAATCAATTCAGCCTTCAAACTGTTCTAAAACAATGTAATTTACAGTGAAAAATTAGATTTGGATTTTCTATTTCATCAGTACATTTGAACCATTTTATAAGTATATAAGTTCTTTATATTAAATACTTACAATTTCTATATTTTCCAAAATGGATGTGGACTTTTTTCCCCATAACTGAACAGCTCCAGTCTGTAGCTCTATATTTCTTTGGAAGAGATCCCCTTCCTTTGGGAAACACAGTGGACACTAATCCAATGTAAAACAAAATAAGAATTTTTTTTTTCAAACCTTAAACTGTTCACTTCAAAACAAAAATGATAGAAAAAATGGATGAAACAAAGAGGTCTAGCTACCTCCACCCCCTTGGTTATTTTCTACAGCTTGTTTCAGCTGAGAAACGACTATTTCAAATGTATTGGCAAATGTACTGGAATGTACCATTTGCTTAAATATAAATATTTTTGTTAATCAGAGTCAATTCTACAACTTGATTCAGAGAGAGTTCAAATGGTGTCTTGTTTATGATCGTTGTTAAGATTGAGCGAAACATTAGGTGGACAGAACGGGGCCTCGTCTATCCATCTGAAGCTTTTGATTTACCACTTTAATCTGTGCCCCAACCCTTAACTATGGTCGTGAGGTATCAATTATGACCAAAAGAACACAATCCAGAACAAAAGGGGCTGAAATTAGCTTAATTTGTTGGCTCGCTGAACTCAGTTGAAGAAGAGTGCAGATTTTGTGCAGATGATGAGAATTTCTCCTTTAAAAGTTTCTTTAGAGGTTTTCTTAGCATCATCCCACTTTAAGGTGACCCCAGCACAGATCCAAAACTCACTGGAGGGACTTTACATCCCTTCTGGCCTGAGGATACCTTGGGATCTGTCAAAACCAGGGAAATAGCTCCAGCGTGGGGATTGATAGAAATTCTTGCACAAGAATGGATTCAGTCTGGCAGTGGTAACAAGCATTGTCGAGGGAATTAGGCCGACAGGAGTGTGCAGAACACAAGACAAAAACCTGGATACGCAAGTACGAATGCAACGCCTGCATTATCCATAACTCATTGCCTGTGAAGGTCGTGATGCTAATGGCTAATAATGCTAACGTCGGGAGAAGTTTTTTTAACCAACAGGGTTTAAATAGCAGAGACAAATGTGAGAAAGCTTAGGGGGAAAAGAAAGAGCAGAGACCTAAAAGAAGGCATTACCATAAGAAAAGTCGAATGAGAGAGTAAAAAGGCAGAACAAGAGTCTAAAAAAGAGGTGGGGGGTGACTTGAAGAAAACCTTCCAAGGCTTATTACAAGTGGATCAAAATTCCCAGTGAAGCATCCCTACAATACATCGGTGGGTCTTCTGAAAGGAGCAGGCAATTCTGTTGTGCCCTAGTTTCCACTTGCGTCTGACCTTTATGTCTTCCACCCAGTTTTACCACAGCGATTGTAATGCCTCGGCAGATGCAATACTGCCTTGTTACCACTTAAACAGTGCAGGCTTCATAATCAGCTCCCCCGAGGGCAGGTGTGCTGCTCCTCTCAAAATTCCCTTATCTTTTCCCGTCGTATCCCAAAGATCCAATGCATTGTACCATAAAAGATTTTATTTTCACATGAGCGACAGGTCAACTCGCGACCATGTGCCGCATTGATGAGTAGCCGACCTGCAACAAAGTAATCACCTCCATGTCGCCGCTTCAGTACACCTCATCCAAGCGCCGTGAAGCGAGGGAGAGGATTTATAACTCATTTCAATAAAGAGCACAAAACAAACAGTTCGGCCCGGCTGTTTGGCCGCCCAGACGACTCGAGTCAGGCTTTCCTGAGTTAGCACTGCAGAGTCACCAGGACCATCGCTTCCTGCCCCCTTAGTGAGCACGCTCATTAATTTAAAGTGGTCATATCTCACTGGTCTCTAATCAAACTGTATTTGTGCCATTACTGTCCGCCACAGCCCCAGTGTTAGCATAATGGAGGTGGCCTGGTGGGGATGCGAGTGAAGCGTTGCCAAGATGTGAATGGAAAAGCCTTTCACCTTGACAGCAGGGGTGAGCCTCTTAAAGGAAGCGCTGGCCAAGTGAGTGTGGTGCCTTCTCCAGATGGGAGCAAATTAACTGCAGGCTAAGAAATTATACAGTGAAAGTTATTAGAGGAATAACTTTGGAAAACAAATAGAAAAACAAGCGTCAGGCCACAACACGTCAGCCTTGATGAGGGAACAGCCCAGAGGTTTGACCCATGACATATTATTATTTTAACTTAATCATTAAAAAACATAATGATGAAACGATGGGCCTATGGACAGTTATGCAGTATAATGGAATATGTTGTAGTTTACAAGTGGTGATTTGGGCTAAATTTAAAGTTTTATTACTTTACTGCAATAATGTTTGCGTTTCTTTGGGAAAAAAAATGTTTCTCACTAATTTCTATATATTTCCATGATTATGGCTAACAGCACATTGAAACCCAAAATTCGGTTTACTAAAAAGTACACCTATGTACAATATCCACACTCTGCTTGGAGTTTCTTTTTTGGAACAGTTCATCAAAGTACAGAAATGCGCAGGCCGTCACAGTAGCAGCTAAAGACAAGAAGTTTGATAGATGTTTCCTGATATGTCTGTGCGGTGGCGGCTCAGGAAGCTCCGACTCCAGCCACAGTCCACACTGTGTCATAATACCCCTAATTCTTGAATGGATCAGCTTTAAAAGGTTGCTGTTATCTTAGTTGCTTGTGGATCCAGGCATATTAATATATGCCTGGATATATTAATATGGATCCAGGCATATTAATATATGCCTGGATCCAGTACTCTTAACAACAAACTTATTAAACAGTAATTTTATTTTTATTTTCCTTGTGCTGGTTGTGTAATGCTTCTGCATTAAAGATTCATATTCTCATCTTGAGGAAAAACAGTATTTTAATTTTACAATTGCTTTGAGCCATAATCACCAATATTAACAGAAATAAAATGATATTAGAGGATATCACTTTGTGTGCAATGAATCTGAGTTTCAGGGGATCTGCTAAGCCTGCAATGGCAGCCATGCTAGCGGTCTTAGCTTATTGCTAAAGGTTGCTTTCTAAAGGTGCTACCTTAAAAGTGGGGATTTTACCAGAAGCATGTCCTTATCCAACTGGGTAATTATTATTTTTGGTCACATTTTTTATTTCATTTTGCACTTTATGTAGACATAAAAGACATAAAAATAGAAATAGAATCCACCCTACCATCCACATTACCATGTATACATTAGTAAATTTACTTGAGAATCCCCCCTCCCCCGACTTCCCTCATTATAAGCGATTTCCTAATGCCTTCATTCAGCCATGGTACAAAGCTCACTGACAATTTATGACGTTACTTTGTGCTCCATTCAACCTGACGCCTTGAACATCCTTTAAACCATAAAAATAGTAAGACACTAAATTATAGTGGTTCTAAACCTGTGGCGTATTAAGGAACCAGCTCATGCCTACTTGTAACGCTGATGCAATGACCCTGTCATTACAAAGACTTAAAACCTTTGAGGGAAATTAGCTGGAGAATTGATCTGACAAGTGCATTTTGTTCACTTATTTCTTGCTCCTGGCAAAAAATATGTCACAGCATAGCTGCTGCAGAGAAAGGTTTCATGCTTTGCTGATTTGGAGAGTATTGATTACGATAAAAATATATCAATCATCCTAGAAGAATTTGTGATCCATTTATAAACCCAACAATGGTTCTGAGCGGCAACAGACAGAATTCACAATCGGTTTCACTTTTGTCAGTTATTTCACTTGGTTATACATTGGAAAAAGGTATATGTTAAACATAATTCTTCTTTATTTAAATGCTTGTTCTTCAAATGGAGCACAAGTCAAACAAGAACCTAAAAAGAAAGCTCCTGTAGGCCATCAGTCCTGCATCTACCAGGTGAATTCAGCAATCAGCCAAAGCATTATAGCCTGACAGCTCAAGTGAATAGCATTGATCATCTTGTTACAGTGCACTGTTCTGCTGGGAAACCCTGTCTCTTTGACACATAACAGCCGCTAAAAGATACAAACCCAGAAAAACTTCTCAGTGCCCGTCCCCCATGAGGCGGCGACGTTCCCTGAAAGCTTTGACGACCACAACAGCAACGGCACAAACTGCTTACAGACAAGACAAGGAGCCCAAGGCAGCGCCCTGGCTTCAAGACTCCCTCGATTCCAATTTGATTGAGCAGTCACAGAATGTGGCCCCAGCACGCAGCGCTCAGCTCAATTTCCCGGTTCCGGACACGGCGAGACACCACCGGAGGCGCCTCCCGTACGCCCGGATGGGCAAGAGCTGTTTACGCGGCTTGAGGGCCCCTGCTCAATATTACACTGGCTTTGTAGTTCTAGCAGATAGCTGCATGTTGGAGCGTTTGGCTCGTGAATATTTATAATTTTGTTGAGTAGTTTGTTAGAAAAAAAGGTCAATGAAAGGTAGGCTTAGTCGTGTCTTGTGACAGAATTCATTCCCCTTGAACTTTACCACATTTGACTATTAGATTTTGTAGTTGGAAAATACATCTGAAAATGTATAGCATGTCATATTAGTTGCTATTGACAATTCTTGATTAGTGATTTGTTTTAAATATCTGAAATATTGGCAAACTGGTGGTGCAATTTTTCCTGTTTTATCCACAGTATTCCTTCCATGCCGCTGTTTTTTTATTTTTAAGCATTTATGAGGCATGGAGTCCCAACCTGAATCTGCTGCTGCGCAAGTTCCTCAACAGGTTGTTGCTAGGTAACCAAAGAGCGAGTGAGTCAGTTGATGCTACCAGCCTTGCTTAGCTGTCTGTGAGAAGTTGAGCGGCTAAAATTTTCCCTCTGCCTACATCCCCCAGAATGCTGTGCAGTTCTGGATTGGAGTTCAGTGAAATTACTGAATATTCGGTCAAACATATCTATTGATATCGATTTATTATCCATTTCTAGGTTGGACTAGATTTTATTTAGACTGATGAGGGCCAAGCTTTTTAGCGTTAAACACCTTTTTTTGTTCAAAATTGTCTTTCCATTTATGTGCTCCTTTGCGTTGGTCACATAAAAACCCAATTAAATACTTTGGTATTGTCTTTAGTACTGTAACCGTATAACAAAAGGTCATTGTGTATGAATACATTAGCAAGGAACTGCCTGATAGATTATAACACTTGTCCAATGCAACTCTATTCTGTCTATGTTGGATTTAAAGGCAGCTATGAGTAGGAGGCAGAGTCAAATGCCAGTGATTGAATCTACTAGTGTTCAGCAGACCCAGCAGCAATTCACACATTTAAGGTTTCCTCAGAACAAACCAGATGCAAGGAGCTTGTTTCCTGTAATGTTCACAGGACGGATTAATTCTGGCCAAAGTGAAAAAGCCCATGGGCAAGACTTGTCAGCCTCCTACTGTAATGGAGTTGCTTTAGTGTTCGTGGTTAGAATGATTGCCCCCCACATTCCTCCCTCTGACACCTGGGAACTCGCGTTAGCACCATGAGTGAACACCTTAGCCTGACCTATAAAAGGGCTCCCTAAACAAACGCTGGAGTTCAGCTTTAATGTGTTGGTGCAGGTGGAGATTAGGTTACTGGAGATCCCGTCACCAACGGGCTGCAATATGTTTCCAGGTGCTGATTATGTATCTCTGGATCTCAGAAGATTACCTGGAGGTTTTCTACGTACAAATACCCAAGCATCCATCTTAGGATTCGATTTTCCCCCGGCCATATTAACCACATTTCTCCCTGTCAAACAGCTGCAGAGCCACTTATTGCCAAACACAGCGCAACATTTTTCCTCTTCTGCCAGGAGATCCTTGTTTTATCCGTTTCTTTGACTCGTTTTTTTAAAACATTTGTATTGCTTTTTTTTCCTCTCTTTTTTGCATCACGACAGCCCCCCCATAAAATCCCACCGGGGGTTATTGTACAGCTGCTTAAACTAAGACAAGTTCCTCCTCTACAAGTCCTTTTGTCCTACAGATCTTTCCACTCCCCCTCCCATCTGACTTTGTCTCAATTACCGCCAACAGAGCAGCGGATTGTGGGAATTAGCTGTATAAGGCAGCGTTGCATGGAGTGGGGTGGGCTGTGACTCGACCTTCACTAATAGGTTTGTACAAGTCCACAGTCTCAGCAGTCACAGTGCAGGGCCTCTGGAACACAGACTGCCTCCTTGCCTGGCTCTGCATAATGTCGTCGCCAAACACCAAATTATGCGCTCAGAAGCCTGGAGACGATTTGGATACTTCACTTGAACTGATTAAAGTGCACTTGAGTATGTGAACTTGTAGTTTATTGATATTCTAAATAAGGGTTGTAAATCTGGGATCTGTGGTTGAAAACTTTCAGGTCTTAGTTGGTTGGGAGTGGATCAGAAAAGACTAAAAATATCCCTTATCCCACAATGGGGGGATTTCTGTGCAACAGTAACAAAGTGACAAGTAATCACTTTTTATTTACATTACCTTAGCATGATATATGTACATCTAAACATTTCTATAGTGGAGGCATTAATGTAAAGTCAAAGGCAGTGACTCTCTCCTAACCAAAATTTTGCTTTTTTTTTGCGTTAAATGTAAATATATTTTTATTTTATTTTTGCAGCACTTCGTTATGTTTGAGAGATGCAGTCTTCATTCAGAAACAAATTTTGTGTTTTTATAATTCCCGGTTTAAATGTACATTTAAAGCATCTAGTACAGCAACCTGGTTTAGATTTTATTAGTCCACATTTCCTAAAACAAAAAAAATACAAAAAGAAAGCAAATTACCTTTACTCAGTTTACCTCTGAAAGGACGGTCTTAAGCAGATTCTAACTTTAGAATCTGAATGGTTTATTTCATCTCCTATGTGTGCTAAAGTTTTAAAAATGTTTAAATCTTCTTTCATGCCCTTCTAATAACTCTCCTAGAACATGCAGGAAGTGGTATTATTACTTTTTTTTTTTTTTTTAGTATTTTTATATAATCTTAAAATAAAAATTAGACAAAAATGAATAACAGCTGTTTTACTATAGGAAACCACTAATTATATTGATTACTTGCAACTACTAATGAGAAACAGGACTATATTGTGTTTTTAAAGGGATTTGCCAAAGCCATTTTTAAAATAGGAAAATGATATGAAATACAACGTTGAGTAATTAATTGAATTTATCCTAGTTGATCAACGTTAAAACGTCGACTGCCTGATATGGCGCATTGTCCTTTGGGTGTCCTAATCCAATCATGAATTTCCAGCGCAGACGACAACCCTGGACAAAACAAATGCTTCCTCTTTCCTAATCTACTGCCATGTCTGTACACTGCTGCTGGCCACCACATCATCTGCTCGTCCGTTCTCCAGCCAGGCCAGAATCTGATGGTGTAATGTGACCCGCGGACCTCAGGAACAATTGACCCCCCCTCCCCAATTAACATCCCCGTCTAAGTAAACAATAGCGCACCCTGCTAGAGCCACCTGTGGTGAACGCAGACTGTTGCCAAAGCAATAACAATTAAGCCCGCCACATTACGCTGCTGACGATTGTTATTAGGGAAAAGAACAGCCAAAGCGAGCACAGGTGAGACCCGAACACTGTAGGCTGAATTACAGCATCTGTGCTGTGCTTTTAGGGTGCAGCTCAACGGCATAACCTACACCGAGGAGCGAGTGCTGAGGGAAAGAGGCTAAGCTCTGTTTATCAGAATGCTCAGGGTGTAGAAGCTTATTAAAGTGCCAGGTGCTCTTGAAAAATAATACCATCACCCCCATTGACCGCTCATCTCCACCCTCATTCGGATTACACTGGCTCCATGTCCTCCTCTACCCATCCACACCAGAATCCAGTCAATGCTGGAATAGAGCATCCAGGAATAGAGCTCGGATGTGGTAGAGAAGAGACATTTCTGCTGCCATCATATTTACCTGATCCTTACAACACACACACACACCCACACCCCGACAGTTCCTCTGTGGCCACTGAGGTGGAAACAGAACTGTTGATGAAATGAAATTGTTTCTCAAAGCTTCCTTCATGTCTCCCATTTCATCCCGTCTCTTTTTGACCGCTCCTTGTGACGTGACGGCCCGATCTTTTAGGCCCAAAATATCACAAGCGCCATCAAAACCATCCGCTAGGACTCACAGATGATAAATTGCATGCTGCACTTCAACCGTGGCGTGCGAGAGGCGCGAGATAAGGAAACAATGAAGGCCTAACGTGCATCAAGAGGATGCACGGTAGTTATAGCTCTAGTTGCTTCCTGAAACAATGTCCTGTTCGATGAGCGCTTTTAAGCTCAATTAACAGAACTTCATAATATTCATCATCTTTAAGACACTTATGAGACGTGTTTAATTTTAACAGCATCCACTGGAAAGGTTTCATGCCAAAAAACATTTACTGATAATCAGAGAATACAATCATAAAATCACAACACAGCAGCAGAGTGGTGGGTAGGTAATAGGGGTGTAATGGCAGACATAAATCACAATAAGGCACATTCCTCATTTCATGGTCATAGTTTACTACATTAGCAAAAACAAGCAAATGCAAAGCATCTTCTCACTGGTTTCAAAAAGAAACCAAGAGGGCAATTTTTTTCCTTGTGAGTTTTTTCTATCCTGCCTAAAACAGCAAGGCAATCAACCATTAACAGCTCTTACAACGTGAGATAAAAAAAATAAAAATCCCATCTTTAGTTTGTTTTGATAAATTGCAAACTCTTAAAAAAATACGTCTCCCTCGTTTTTATTTGGCATTTCGTGGCCAAACTCTCATTTAAGCCTCTTGTGGTTTTACAAAATTTTTTTTCAGACAAAGCATTTAGAATTAGAAAATTTTCAGAAATCCCATAGCTCAGAATCTCCAAGAAAGATACCTGAGTGGTGAGGACTTTCTTTACGCTTTTGTAATTCGTAGTAGTCGGAGAATATTTTTTTAAATTCAACATTGATTTTACTGCTATTTAAATGGCTAAGTTACATAAATAAAGGATTATTTGGAAAGTGCAGATTTATTACGGGAACTTTTTTTGCACTGGTTTTTCAGAATGAATGTGCAGGATTACAAAAAAAGGTCATTCTTGCATTGGTTTGGTGTGGCAAGCTTTGGATAAGATCCTAAGCTATTTTAATGATTTTTTGGTGTAGTGGGACCAGTAAATGAAAGGCTTATTCTGGATGAGAGTGGTGCAACTAATAATACAAAAATCTCTTTGTGATATGTCTAGCGACTACTGTTACATTCATAGTAGTCAATATATTAAAACTGTAAGTTGAGAAATATTTTTCTTCTAAATGTCAGATGAACATAATCTTGGACTATATGGTTCGGTTTTATTGCATGTGGTAAAAAAAAGGTCCAATAATTGGTATGCTATTAAAACCACTCAACTCTCTTTTCATACATAGCAAATCTGCTATGCCCTCAAAAGCAATCTTCCGACAGAGACCGCTTAAAGGAAAAAGTAAAACTCAGTTTTCTTCTCTGCAAGGATAACTAGTCATAGAAATTTATTTAAAAATGTAAATTTTTCAAAAACATTTTGTAAATAAATGTATGTGTAAATAGAAAAATACCTACTTCTATAGAAGTAACATCATTACAGTAACGCTGTTTTGTTTTTGTAAAACAAAATGCAAATTAGGCACAGTTTGATTTTGTTAAAAAAGTAGCCTACTTTAGAGTGGCAAGAATAGCTTCATTCCTTGAACTAATTTGTTCCAATTATTATAGATGCAAGAAAATCAGACCATTTCATCATCAGCAGCAAGTGTTGTTTCTAGTTAACATTTTTTGACCTTGTTCTCCACTTTGTGGATAATATTTCAGAAACTTTTCCAAAGTCTTGGACAGTGTTGGTTTCAAAGAAAACTTTTTAATTTAAAAGAAAAAGTCGTAGATGAACTTAGACATGTTTAGTCTCTTGGCAGTTTCTGATGCATTTTGAGTGTCTTTGATAATCCAGTTTATATAATATTTTTAATCTACCAATTTCATTAACTTGTTTGCAACAAAAAAGTCCTTGGGATTTGACCAGCTGGTTTAAACGGTGTAATTTAAAATCTTTTTGTTTAAAAATTCTCTCAATTTAGTTTTCTGCTTTTGTCACTACAGAATTCATTTTCAATGCATGATTTTAGAGGACTAAGCTCGTTCCAAGGTGTAGGGTTTTCCACATGTCACTGACCTGTAATGTGAAGCTTTTGGGTTGTACTTGAACACATTTTAATTTAAAATTACAAACTTTCTCAGCTTAGATGTTTTTTATACATTCTGAACATCTGAATATATTACTCTCAAACTACTTTTTCAGTAATTGGGTCTCAATCTGGCTCGATATTGTGATGTAGGACCATATTACTGGTGTATCAGTATTTGAACTAAAATAAATCAGCTCAATTAAAGAGCTGTTGCTTCTGGACTAATAAGCAGGACTGGTGTATTCACACTTACTGTGCAGTAAACAGGTGCTTACTGCACATTTTTTAGTTTAGTTTTTGGATATTGGTGACATTATTTCATATATATATATATAT